>MU705185.1:93911-112655 GCA_026770625.1 Nicotiana glauca
GAGTGGGAATTGATTGAGTTAGGGATTCAAAGAACCCAGTTCAGAATCATAGACAGCAATATTGGAGTGCTGTTATGCCCTGAACCATAACTCACATACAAAGGGTAAAGGGTAAGGGAATTCACATAGGAACAATAATGACAAAGTTGCAGAAAAATAGTAAAGGAAAGCATAACAAAACTAGGATGTGAAACACATAGTGGAGAACCAGTATTTAAACTAAGATGGGCATACCAGTAGAGAAGCAAGAGAGCAGAAGAAAGTAGAGTATACAAAGTCCACAACAGCACAAGTATTAGAAAGGGAGAGAGAGAGTTTTAAGTGAGAGTGATTTATGAACTCGGGTTGTGTTCTGTGTATGTCTTAAAAGAGAAGGGAGGAGAGTATTTATAGTGTAAAAACAGATAGAAAACAAGGTAAGGATTGCAGTTTAGCAATAATTAGGGGAACAAGTGTCAGTTAAAATTAAATCAGTATCAAAGACTTCCTTTAAATAAGGAATTAAAATCAAGCAATAACATGTAAGTGCTAAATAAAGAAACAGATCACATAGGCTGAATATAACTAATAAGGAAGTATTTCAAGCATAGTACAGGTACATAATAGGTAATAGAGGCTAGGTTCATCAGACTCTAATCAAGGAAAGGTCTATAAGAATTCAATACCAATATAATCAAGGTAAGGGAATCAATCAACTTAAGTAGGAAAGGCAGGAGTCGAGGTTTCAAGGAAAGCATTCAAATAGGTCTGAAAAGCAGGGAAATCAGTACAATATGGAAAGAATCAATTACAAGAGTGCAATCATAACCACACAAAGAGATTTGAAGTCAGCACGTATTAAGGGCTACTTCGAGGGGGCAATTTAACATATAAAGTAGTGCATAGCCTTAGGCATGTGAGGCTGTACTCATGACAAATAGTATAATCACATGATAGTCATGTAAGTCAGGTTTCAGTGACAGACAAAGGATCAGAAGCATGCAAAGAGTCGAGTGAAAATCACAGACGAGTTTGACAAGTTGCAAGAGCTTAGAACCAAAAGAATTACATGCTAAAGTAAAAGAATCAGATCGAGCAATCTCGAACAGATGAAGAACTTCAGGAACTCAGACAAACCCCAAAAGAACTGGGTTTTTCCAGAATCAATTAGATTTAGAGAAAATAAGCAGATAAACACATAAACAGCCTCAGAGTCTCAAATAAACCCTAAAATTAGGGATTTCACACTTAGGCAGTAAATCAAACAAACACCAATATGTAAACTTAGAAAATCAAACAAATTAAAAAAAAAAATAGGGCTTTCCATCACCAATTAAACTGGAGATGATAAGCAGATGAATCAAACAAAACATTTAAAAGACAGACTCAGAAATCCTCATTTAAAATCAAAGGGTTTTGAAAAAAGGAGATTTGGGGAAACTGCTTTAAACATCACACACAACATAGATCTAGCACAGATCTAAACGAATAAAACGAAAAGGAACCTTGAATAGGCTAGGGTTTCTGAGAACCCGAAAGGATAAGAAAGGCTTGGAAGTTACGAGATCAGATCTGAGTCGTTAAGGTCGGAACTAGGCTCAAGAGGCTAAGATACGCCGGAGCAGGGCCGGAAATGGCCAAAAATCTTGAATCGATGAAGGTCTGGGTGAAGACCCTCAAAGACTGGCCTTCGAATCTTCAGGCACCAAGCATGTGAGAGCAGTATACGTTGGGTAGAGGTCGTCCATGGTTAGATTAGCCATATATTCCGGTGATTTGAGGTCAAAGAGGGGTAGGCGGCTGTTAGGGTTTCAAGTGGGTGAGAGCGTTTGAGAGAGATGAGGGATTAGAGGCGGCGTCTTTGAGGGAATGTGGAGGGTTTGGGCGGTAGTTTGGAATTAAAAAGAAAAGGGGGAACGGTGGCCGTTGATCTAAATGATCAACGGCCAGGATTAAAAGGGTTATGGGTTGGGTCGGTTAAATAGGTATTGGGTCGGGTAACTGGGTTAAATTGGGTTAGGGAATTGGGCTCAGGTTTGGGGCTGAGATTGGGCTCAATTCCGGTTAAAATTGAAATGCAAAAAGGGCTAGCTTTTAAATAGCCACTTTTCCCTTGTTTAATTTATAAAAATAGCAAAATAATTTCTGGAAGTAAATCAAACATACAAAAATGATTAATAATACATAAATATCAAATTAGAAATATAGGAGTCAATTTTATAAATATAATTACAATTAAATCTTAAAAGGGGCTAATATTGCAATTATGTGCAATTTAGCTTTTTAAAAAACTAAGTGAATTTGTAAAAATGTACAAAATTCATGTTAGTCATATTTTGGTGTAAATATGAGAATAAAAATAAGCTATTTGCCAAAATGATAGTTTCGGGAATAATTATTTGATTTTATGGTATAAAAATATGCAATAAATTGGTTTAAAAATCATTAAAAATTTGGTGAAGTACCAAAACTCTTGGGTGTGCTCATATATGAATATATATGTTATTTTAAAAGTATTTTGGGTATATAAAATACTCAGGGAAAAATTGGGTATCAACAGCTGCCCCTCTTTACCCGGGAAGGATGAAAGAGTTGTCGGGTAAAGATATGTGGCCAATTTTGACCGGAAGCGGCGATTTGAAAAGAATTTGACTGAGCTCTAGTCTCTGAGCTGCCTACATGTACCTGGTTTTGCAGTAATCAGGCCGTATGTAGTTCAATAACCATTGATGAAACCTGCCGATGGAGATTTGAAAGGACGGACATGACGTTTGGGGGAAGCAAGAGGTATTTTGAAGTTGATCGGCTGCGAGAACCGGAATGAGGTTGTTCCTGCTCGGACGGTCATAGTTAACCGGTATACCTGCAAGTGAGCAATATAGGCGTATATCGTGCATAAACTTAAACATGATGCAATTTCCCATTGGACCATGAATGTTGTCCTTGGACGGTTAGGATGACGTCCTCAGACCATGATGTCCTGGGCCATGAAGCGCAAAATTAAAGGATTCGCAGGCTATGAAATGATGTTCTTGGGCTATGATAATGGTGCCTCCGACCCATGACGCCTTTGAATAATGATGTGCAAGATATAAAGTGGTATCCTCGGGCCATGGCAAGGTGTTCTCGAGCTATGAAGATGATGCCTCCAAACGATGACGCCTTTGGACAGTTTGGCGACATTTCAGCCCATGAAATGCAAGATTTGGCGGTATTTCAGCCGATGCAAAAGCGTAAGTGGCGATATTTCAGCAGAACGAAAATTTAAATACAGTAGTTTGGTGATATTTCAGTCGATTGCAAGACGTAATTAAAAGTTGCGATATTTCAGCCGATGTAAAAGTGAAATAGCGATGTTTCAGCCGATAGATAATTTAAATAGTATTTTGGCAATATTTCAGCCGATTTCAAGACGTAGATAAACGTGGCAATATTTCAGCCGATAGAGAATTTAAATAAAGTTTGGCTATATTTCAGCCAATTGCAAGACGTAAGTAAAAGGCGGCGATATTTCAGCCATGCAAGTAGAGGTAGAACTTAACCTCAAAAGGCAGAAAGGTAGCCTTATGCAATGTAGGAAATGCAGGATGGAGACAACGCTTAGTCTCGGAAGGCAGAAAGGTAGTCTTATGTAATGCAAAAAATGTAGATGGAGACAACGCTTAGTCTCGGAAGGCAGAAAGGTAGCCTTATGCAATGCAAAAAATGCAGATGGAGACAACGCTTAGTCTTGGAAGGCAGAAAGGTAGCCTTATGTAATGCAGAAAATGCAGATGGAGATAACGCTTAGTCTCAAAAGGCAGAAAGGTAGCCTTATGCAATGCAGATAGTGCAGAGAGTAATAAAAGATTCTTAGCTGGTAGCTGGTAACTGATTGTGATATCGCAGTTGCTGGGGAATATTGCGCGCGGATAGCAAATGCGAATAGGCATGGCGGTTCAATGCAATTACGTAACATATTTGTGACTCGGGTGCCTGCTTCCAAAGAAAATCGCGAGTTTTGTAAAGCGGAAAGGTTAATTCATTTTCCCGTGGCTTCCGCGTGTCATTGGGGTAGTGTTGCTAAACAACAACTATCATATTTATGCATGATTTAACAAATATAACGTATGTAGAAAATAGTTTTGTTTAAATAAACCAATAACTGCAATGTGGTTCAAAGCATTGCAACCTCTCTTGCTCCGGGATTTTAAGGGTCCTCCTCAAAATTTCTGCCCCAGCTTACAAGGCTGGCACTTCTGACGGCTGCGCTGAACGAATGAAAAATCAACTTCGGAATTTTGAAGGTCCTCCTCAAAATTCTACCCCAGTTTACTGAGGTGACATCCTTGGTGATGAGCGGCTGAAGACCAACTTCTGAATTTTGAGGGTCCTCCTCAAAATTCCACCCCAGTTCCAATAGTAGGGGGAATGAAGATTTTATTAAATTGTGACTGAACCCGTATGGCTGCCTACGTATCCCCTCTTAAATGGAAATCAGGTCAGGTGTAGTTCAAATTACATCATAAAGAAATCATAAGTGTTTAAACATAATATCGTTTCACTGCATCTAAGTTGATTGGCTTTAGCCAGACTTCTCTATCCATTTCTGCAAGAATAAGGGCTCCTCCAGTTAGGACCCGGTGAACCATGTATGGACCTTGTCAGTTGGGAGAGAATTTCCCCTTGGCTTCATCTTGATGTGGGAATATTTTCTTCAACACCAGCTGCCCCGGTGTGAACTTCCATTGCTTGACTGTTTTGTTGAAGGCTCTGGACATTTTGTTCTGATACAACTGACCGTGGCAAACTGCATTCATCCTTTTTCCATCTATAAGGGCTAACTGCTCGTAGCGACCTTTTACCCATTTTGCGTCGTCCAACTCTGCTTCTTATATGATTCTCAAGGAAGGAATTTCTACTTTGGCGGGAATGACCGCTTCCGTAACATAAACTAGCATGTAGGGAGTCGCCCCGGTTGATGTGCGGACCGTGGTACGGTATCCCAGCAAGGCAAAATGATAATTTCTCATGCCATTGTTTGTGACTTTCGACCATCTTCCTTAGTATCTTCTTGATATTCTTGTTGGCTGCCTCTACAACTCCATTCATCTGAGGCCTGTAGGCTGTAGAATTCTTGTGTTTGATCTTGAATGTCTCACACATTGCTTTCATCAAGTCGCTATTGAGATTGGAACCATTATCAGTGATGCGACAAACAATACGATCACAGACGAAGTCTGCCACAACTTTCTTAGTCACTGCTTTGTATGATGCTGCCTCAACCCATTTAGTAAAATAATCGATTACCACCAGGATAAATCTATGCCGATTTGATGCGGCAGGCTTGATAGGTCCAATGACATCCATTCCCCAGGCGACGAATGGCCATGGTGAGCTTGTTGCAGTAAGCTTATTTGGAGGCACCTTTATCATATCTGCATGTATCTGACAGCGATGGCATTTGCGAATGTACTGGATACAGTCTGTTTCCATAGTCATCCAGAAATACCCTGCTTGGAGTATCTTCTTTGCTAAGACAAAACCATTCACGTGTGGCTCGCAGGTCTTTGCGTGCACTTCGTCCAATAGTCTGGTTGCTTCTTTTGCTTCGACACACCTTAATAAACCTAAATCGGGAGTCCTCCTATACAGGATTCCCCAACTTTGAAAGAAGTTGTTGGATAATTTCCGAAGTGTGTGTTTTTGAGTAGCATTGGCAAGTTTTGGATATTACCCTGCGGTCACGTACGATATTACCCTGCGGTCATGTACCCTTTAATGTCGTGGAACCATGGTTTTCCGTCTTCTTCTTCCTCAACGTGAGCACAATAAGCTGGCTGATCATAAATCCTTACTGGGATGGGATCAATGAAATTCGTATCTGGATGCTGGATCATGGATGATAAATTGGCTAATGCGTCAGTGAACTCGTTCTGAACCGTGGGGACATGCTGAAATTCCGTCTTTGTGAATCTTTTCCTTAACTCCTGTATGTGATGCAGATAAGGAGTATCTTAGAATTCTTGGTTGCCTACTCTTCTCGCACCTTGTGTATGAGTAGGTCTGAGTCTCTGATCACTAGCAACTCTTGAATGTTCATGTCAATATCCATCTTGAGTCCCAGGATGCAAGCTTCGTATTCAGCCATGTTGTTTGTGCAAGGGAACCTGAGCTTGGCAGATACCGGATAATGCTGGCCGGTTTCTGATACTAGGACTGCCCCTGTGCCAACTCCTTTGAAATTTGCGACTCCGTCGAAAAACAACCTCCAACCATCGTAGGATTCTGCAATATCTTCTCCTATAAAGGACACTTCTTCGTTAGGAAAATACATTTTCAGTGGTTCGTATTCTCTTTCAATGGGATTCTCAGCAAGGTGATCTGCTATGGCTTGACCCTTGATTTCTTTCTGAGTCATGTAAATGATGTCGAATTCACTCAACAAGATTTGCCACTTGGCAAGCTTGCCAGTGGGCATGGGCATCTGGAAGATATACTTCAACGAGTCCATCCTGGATATGGGATAAGTAGTGTAGGCATAGAAATAATGCCTTAATTTCTGAGCTACCCAAGTCAGAGAACAACAGGTGCGCTCTAATAGAGAATACAGGTCCTCGTACAGGGTGAACTTCTTGCTGAGAGAATAGATGGCTTGCTCTTTTCTCCCCGTTTTATCATGTTGTCCCAAAACACAACCGAATGCTCCATCCAATATCGCAAGGTAAAGTAATAGAGGTCTTTCTGGCTTTGGAGGAACCAAGACTAGCATCGTTGACAGGTATTCCTTGATTCTGTCAAAGGCTTTCTGACAATCGTCAGTCCATCTAGTAGCAGCGTCTTTCTTCAACATTTTGAAGATGTGTTAACAAATGACTGTGGACTGAGCTATGAACCGGTTGATATAGTTGAGTCTCCCCAGGAAACTCATCACGTCCTTCTTATTACTTGGCGATGGAAATTCTTGAATGGCTTTGACCTTTGACGGGTCCAATTCTATCCCTCGACGGCTCACGATGAAACTCAGTAGTTTTCCGACAGGAACCCCGAATGCACACTTGGCGGGATTCAGTTTCAGGTTATACCTTCTCAGTCTGTTGAAGAATTTTCTCAAGTCTTCCATATGATCTATGGCTTTCTTGGATTTGATGATGACGTCGTCCACATATACCTCGATCTCCTTGTGTATCATGTTGTGAAAGGTAGTAGTCATGGCTCTCATATAGGTGGCGCCCGCATTCTTCAACCCAAATGGCATCATTTTGTAACAATACATTCCCCACGATATGATGAAGGCTGTTTTCTATGCATCTTCCTCATCCATCCATATCTGATAATACCCAGCGAAACAATCAACAAAAGATTTCAACTCATGCTTGGCACAGTTGTTGATAAGAATGTATATGTTTGGCAAGGGGAAGTCATCTTTGGGACTGGCCCGATTGAGATCCCGGTAGTCGACACAGATTCTAACCTTCCCATCCTTCTTTGGTACTGGCACGATGTTGGCTAACCATGTTGGATACTCTACCACTTTGAGAACCTTAGCTCTGACATGCTTAGTAACCTCTTCTTTGATTTTCAAACTGTCGGGCTTGAATTTCCTGAGCTTCTGCTTTACCGGCGGACAGGCTGGATCTGTTGGCAACTTATGAGCTACAATGGCTATGCTGAGACCAGTCATATCATCATATGACCAGGCGAATATATCCACATATTTTTTCAAAAATTTTGCATATTCTTCCTTCTCTAATGGCGACAAGTAAACACTGATGCTAGTTTCTTTGACATTCTCTGTATCTCCCAAATTAATGGCCTCAGTTTCTTCCAGGTTGGACTTAGGTCTATTCTCAAAATTTTCAACCTCTCTGACGAACTTATCATGTTTTTCATCTTCTTCTGTGTCTATGTCCTTTTGTTGCATTGTTTCGTTGCAAGTCACAGTCGTTGGTTCATCGTCAAGATAAGTAATAGTAATGCTGTATAAAATAGAGTAAATGATGGAGAAAATAATAAGCGAGATATATATGATAAACTGAAATGCTTTGATTAAATTCATAATTGTTTGAAACATCGGAGCTCTTTTCGAAATTAAAGACAATGCAGAAAGAAAATCAACTAGTAAAGTAAGCTAAAAACAATGAGATGCGTGGTGCTTTTGTTTAGCCTTGCTACCCCGAAGCCCTCTGGGCTCTGACGGTCTTAATTGACCAGTTGCTGAGGTGGTCTCCTCGGTTCACTACTTCTATGGAAGGGCCTTCCACCCCGTCCTCCTCGAAAAGAACACAGCAGTCCATGTCATCATTCTCCAGGAACAAATTCTTCATGGCTGCCAACGCCTCATCTTCTTCTGACCCATATATAGTATCCGCCGGCTATAAGATCTGCTCAAGGCTAGGTATCGGAAACTCCAATGGATAGTAGGGGCCGCACTATGGTGGCGACCAGTTCTGGAATTCCTCCCAAGTATAGCCGTACCCTAAGCCAAAAATAGTGCCATGCTTCTTCATTTTTATGGGCTTAGTGATCCCCTGAACATTTTTACCCAGTCCCTTTCCAGGCTCGTACCCGCAACAATTAAGGATACTTTCGATCTTGGTGTCCCACCACTTATCTTTGTCTACAGCATTGACCTTTTCGATGTGGTGGTACGTCTCTCCGCCAATTCTCCTTCTGCCCCCAGTCATTGGGACAGTCTCGCGACTATATATGGGGTTACTACCATCGCCATGAATGATCACTTCTTGGTGATTCCATTCGAACTTTACCACCTGATACAGGGTTGATGCTACGGCTCCGGCAGTGTGGATCCAGGGGCGTCCCAACAGCAACTTGTAGGATGCCGGGACGTCTATCACTTAGAAGTCGACGTCGAACTATGTTGACCCCATTTGTAAGCACAGGCTAATTTCACCAATAGTAGACCTCTGGGACCCATCAAAGGCTTTGACGTTGATAGCCCTGTCTTTGATCTCCTGTAGGCCTTTCCCCAAAGTTCTGAGAGTCACGAGTGGACAGATGTTGAGGCTTGATCCTCCATCAATCAGGACTCTAGTGATAAAATAATCTTCACATTGCACGGTGATGTGCAGTGCCTTGTTATGACTCAAACCTTGTGGAGGCCACTCATCTTCATGGAAGGTTATTTTGTGGCTCTCCAGCACTTGCCCCACCATATTCGCCATTTCACCTCCGGTTATATTGCTGGGCACATAGGCTTCGCTCAGTATCTTCATTAAGGCATTCTTGTGAGCGACTGAACTCTGCAGAAGAGCCAGGATAGATATTTGTGCCAGCATTATGTTCAACTATTCAGCGACCGAGTATTCCTTAGCCTGTATTTTCCTCCAAAGATCATCGAGTCCTGTCTCAATGGGACGTCCCGGGGCTTGCTTACCGGATTCGGATAGGTGCTCTAGGGTGTAGACCCTTCCTGTTCTAGTCATTCCTTGCACGGTAATTGTTTCTCTTGTCATGGTCTTTCCTTTCCTCCTAGCTTCAGCAGTGTAATCCCATGGTATGACATTTGAGTGGAATGGTGTTGTGTCAGTCATTGCCACTGGAATAGGCACCCTTGGTAGTAACACAACAACTTCAAAGGGTGTAGGTGCCTTTGGAACTTCAAATTCAACCTTGATTGGCCCGGACGCCTTTGCAGGAGGAGGCACTTCAAGTTCAAGAGGTATAGACATATTTACTTCGTCTTCCCTGGAGTGATGATTCTGCACAATAATTGGGTTAAGGGTAACCACTGGCTTCTTTTGTTCATCCCCTTTAGCAATCAAACCTATCAACCCTTTGGGGTCCCAATCATCCTCGATCTCGATCATATGAATGTCTCCACCTTTGTGTTCAGGTAGGGGTTGTTACGGACATTAGGAGCGGGTTCCTTTGATATAATGACCTTATTGTCGATCAGGGTCTGAATCTTATCCTTCAATGAACGGCACTCGTCAAGGGTGTTTCCCTTCATACCGGAGTGATACGCATATGTCTTGTTGGGGTTGATCCAGTGAGAGGGGTTTTCTTGAGCTTTGGCTGGGATAAGAGTGACGTAACCAGTAGCTTTAAGTCTTTCATATAGCTGGTCAATTGGTTCAGCGATGGCTATGTATTGTCTGGAAGGTTTGCGGTCAAAATTTTGTCTGGGTCTTGGAAAATTTTGATAGGTGGATGGTGCTTGGTACTGAGAGGGTTGAGCGCTATAAGCTTGGTAAACAGGTGCTGATTGAGAGTATCTGGGTGAGGTGGGTTGATATGTGAGAGGTGGAGAGGATTGGTAAACGGGAGGTGTATAGGAGGGTGTGGGTGCTTGGTAATTCGGGATGGGCTGATATGTAAGTGGAGGTGATGGGTAAGTGTGGTATTTTGGTGGTGATTTGGCTCTCTGTGTGACTATTACGGCACTCACATATTTCTTCTTAGATTTGCCACCAGTTTGTAAAGCCTTATTGGTGGCTTGCAATGCTTCAAGATTTGTAACCATACCATTCTTGATACCCTCTTCGATTCTTTCTCCGAGTTTGATGATATTAGAGAAATTTAGAACCTCGATCAACATCAACTTCTCATAATATTGGGGATCTTGAGCTCGGATGAAGAATCTATTCATTTGCTCTTCTTCTAGGGTCGGCCTGAACTTTGTAGCTTCTGACCTCCAACGAGTGGCATACTCGCATAATGTTTTGGTGGGTTTCTTCTTCAAATTCTGTATATAGAACACATCTGGTGCGTTCTTTGTATTGAACCGGAATCTATCCATGAAGTTTGACGCCATACCTACCTAACTTGTCCATTTCTCGGAGTCCTGACTAATGTACCAGGATAGTGCATCTCCCTTTAAGCTCCTCGTGAAGAGATTCATACGGATGTTCTCATCTCTTCCAACCCCAACTAGCTTATCGCAATAAGTCCTCAAGTGGACTCTGGGATCTCCTGTTCCATCAAACATTTCGAACTTGGGAGGTTTGTACCCCTCCGAAAGTTCAACATCTGGTTGAATGCACAAGTCCTTGTAATTCAATCCTTCAATGCCTATGTTACCTTCCACACCCTAAACTCGGCTAGTTAATTTCTTGTGTTCTAGCGCTAAGTTCCTAATAAGGGAGTCCTTGTCATCAAACTCAGGTGCATTTGAGGTGTAGTGGGGCACGGTATCCACATAAATAGGAGTGTTGTGGAGATGGTCATTGGTGGTGTTCAGTGGCTCGGGAATGAGTAGTGGAGTGTTATTCGGAGTGTGGCACACGTTGTAGTGCTGGGTATGAGTGGGTTGTATCTGTGGTTGTGGGGTGTTTTGTGGAGTTACAGGATTCTGGGTGTCGACATCAGGAGCGGTGAGGGAAAATGATAGGTTCACCAAATTCCAAACCTGATCCAGTTCTTCTCGGAATTTCAACAGCTTTTGTTCCAGCTGCGCAGTAGTTTCCTTAGCAACCGGGGTACCCTGAGAAATCTCTATCTCCTTTCAGGCGCTTGTATCCCCATTTTACCTTTGTTCTTATTTCGGACAGGACTCGAAGGAGGAGGAGGTATAGGGCCCTTGGATCTTTTGGAGTATGCTGATGGTGCCAGAATGCACGAACTAACCTTTAGGGAGGGGAATAAAAATAAAGAAAAAGAAAAAGGTAGCAAGTTAGTGCGGGTTCTGAGGAAAAAGTATTGCAGTATTTGACACATTGTGTGAAAATGTAAATTGCATCCTAATTTTGGTGCCTCGTTGTGCCCGAGGTAGGCCTAGCGACAAATAGTTTTGGAGAACTTATAATGCTAAATGCCTCATTTTATTGATAAAAATAATATGAATCCAAAACAACTCTAAATAACAGAAAGTAAATGTCACTAGTGGCCATTTGCCTTATTACATCATTAAAGCAAAATAAAGGACTCCTAACTACTTGGTCCCAGAAGGATCTTTCCCCAGATTTGGCATCCTTGTCTCCCTAGAACAACTTCACCAATTCGCGTAGTCTTATCAGTAAGTAAGCTCGGGCCAGATGTCTGCCTGCATTTTCTTCAGCATTTTGGCAGTCTTTGATCCTTTTGATAAACTTTCCTTCCAGCTCTACTAGACCCCGCTCCAAATACCCTAACCGATTGTTAGCGCTGACAGCCATTTCTTTCCACTCCTCGATCAATTTCTAATGGGCTTCTTGTATTTCTCGATGCTCACTTTCACACTCTCGAATTCTCTTGCGCATTTGATTATACTTAACATGTGCTTCAGCATCTCGTCAATAATTCTATGACCTCGTACGCATCTCGGCTGACCCATGATATTGTCTTAATACCAACCCAATAATGCGATACACAACGGGCGTGGTACCTGTCTGGATCAATGGATTCTTTCCCCAAAATGATTTTGCAATGCCACAAATGCTGAGCTCGGCACCTGTGAGGGCTATAATCGTCCTGGAAATTAGCCTTGAGGTGAATCATTTTATCGACCCTTGGTATGATTTGTTTTCTTCCAGCTTGCCTCATGGCTCGGAGAGGAACGCAAGGATAAGTCTCTCTCAAACCAATCAGTATGAGAAATGGCGCATCTCGGGATCGGACAATTAATTCATCCGTGGGGAACCACTCAAACATCCATTGCACCTGGTCTTCTTTCAGATTTTCGAACAATTCTACCCATACTCTGGCATCCTCCGGCTGTACGAACATTTTAGGCATGTAATTCATACTCCTTGGCTGATGGAAGGCGATATGATCATCCCAATATTTACGTAGGATCTCTTGGTGGTATTCCCCTTTCTGGAGGTGTTCCATGAGCAAAAGCTGAAGTAATAAGTTGCAACCCTCAAAATGACTGCCTTGTTGTTGACATTTGTTCAAGGTGCGGTATATCTCGGCGACGATCATGGGCACTATGCTAAAAGTTTGCCCACCAATCCATTCCATCAAAGTTTTGGTTACCATGGCTAGTTTGGTGTGGATCCTAGCCTTCTTCATAGGGAACATGATCATATCCAAAAAGCAAAACATGAAAACAAAGACTCTTCTATGGACAAGTCCCAATGAGGTTGATAGCAAATTCGTCTGAATATGTGCGGTATGACTTGCTATGGCCGTACATTTCATATAGATAGTCAAATGGGATGTAAGAGTCTTTCGAACATGTCAAGTCTGGGTTTTTCTTTAGTCCCATCATCTTAAGGAAACCTCTTCCTTTGCGATTTTCTGGCATAAGCAAACCCGGAGTCTCCCAAGGAATTCCAGCTAAACCCCCTATCTCTTCAAGTAAAGGAGTTATTTCAAGATCACCAAAGTGGAACACAGACTTGTCACTATCCCAGAATAATGTTGCAGCCTCTATGATTCTGTTGTTAGGCTGAATCTCTAGGAGAGAAGGCAGATTCCCTAAGTACTTGCGGACGAGTGTTTGATCACTAGAATGGAGATCGCTCCACCAATTCATCAGCCTTGGATGAATGTTGGTTACCATGCCAAATCTGGGGATCTCGTGCCTCATTTTCTGCAAAATAGAGTGTTAGGCCCTTACTCCCACCAGACTCGACTATTTGAACCATTAATTAGCATAGCAAGCACTTAAGTTCTCCAAATAAATGCACCGAACATGGAGGCGTCCGTTTGGGTTTCAAGGAAACCCCGTGGACTTTGGACGAGGCTATCTTAATAAGTCATTATGTGGACAACATAACTAACTCGGCTAGGTTTGACCATGATGCATGTACAATTTAAATGGAATAAGGTTTCTATTTTGAAGTGCTAGACTGGTACCCTTGAGCGAACAACTCAAGAGGGAAAGGCACGGAACCGTCGACTACACCGTTGATCAACTGGTTTTACCGCAAATATGCCTTTGCCAAATTTAGGGGGTGATAGTATTGGAAGTACGCAACTACTCATTATAAGCGTTGCTATAGCATTTGTTTGTCATGAGTGGAATATGATGTTGAAAATGCAATTTACAAGAATGAAACATGTTGACACGTATTTTCACGTTCATACAATAAAGTTTACAATGATTGCTCAAAAAAAAAATTTAAACAGCATTTATGAAAAAGCGGTAAATGAAAGTAATTAAAGAAAAAGAAACAAAATAAACAAGTCAGTTTCAAATAAAGGCATTAAACAAAAGCAGTAAAAGAAAGCAATAAAGTCACACATAGCATGCAATGGTAAAAGCCTAAAGACATCCCCCGCAGAGTCGCCATGCTATCGATGCCCTCCTTTTTCCTCGCGGAATTGGGTTCACGACATTCGAGAAGACAACTCTTTTTCTTGCTTTGGGAGTTGGATTTTGAGAGTTTGGAGAGTCACCACCTAATGATTATAGTGCATTAGGACACTTTTAAAAAAAATTAAAGATGAAGACCAGAGTTTTGGGTAAGGTCTTGAAATTATCTCGAGGGGAAGGTCTTAGACACCCCTCAAGATCCACTAGTATGGTTCCCGGCCATGCTACAATTGTGACTTTATCGCAAACGCAAATAAACAAACAAGTACTGCAAATAAGAAGCATAAAAAGGGGTTAAAGAAGTGATGATATTCAGGAAAGAAACTACTTTGTTATAAAAGAGATACGCAAGTAAAGGGAAAGGGTCAAGAAATTAGTGCAAGCAACTCAAAAGTCGTGTAAGAAACAGAAGTTGAAAGTGGTGCAGCTTTTGAAATTCTAAAAATTGATAAACTAATAAAGAGGGAGGGGGGTCCAAGGTTTATACATTATATGGATCATTGGCACAACACTGGTACCCAATTGTACGCATAGTGTCATCGTGTAATCATCATCTCCATGTCTACCCTTTCCACCCCGTTAAGGTATTAAAGCGCAGAACGGTATCGTTTATTTATCGCATGCTACTACCCGTCCCAATCCTATTAGTCCCGGGGTATTAGGACTTCTAGTCCTAAAAGGAAAAGAAAGGGATGGAGGCCTTTGTGGAGTTTAAAGGATAAAATTCTAGCTCGACATTCAAAACAAGTATCAAGTAAAAGGGGAAGAACAAACAAGCAAATAAGGCTCAAATTAACCCCAGAAGTCAAATAATCATATAGTTTAGCATGCATTGACAAATACTAATTTGGTCTTAGATTAAAATTAAGCAGCGAGCGGACTGGTTCAACACATATATTTAGACAGAAAGTCTGCATTAGGCGACTCGGATACAGTTGTCAGGGACCGACCGAATGATTAATTATCCAACCTTTTGTCTATGTGTTGAAATAAAACTAAGCATAGGATCTATTGATTTCAGGAAAAAGATGCAAAAGAGTTACCAGTTGTTTCAGAAAAGATGCAGACAGATTAAAAGGTCTGTGAGTTTTAGGAAAGTGTGGATTGATTATAGAAAAAGGTTTACCAATTTTAGCGAGTTTCAGAAGAAAAAAAGGGGTAGAAAAGCTACCAGTTTTTAGTAAAACTAGATACGAGTTCCAGCAAATGATACTGTTTTAAAAATGAATGAGGCTGTTGAAAATCGAGATTTCCTATAGGCATGCTTTCTATACGTTTACTGATTTTAATACCTTTTCATGACATTAATAGAAGTCTTATACACATGATGTTTATATGCAACCTTATTATTATACCTACCAACGGTTTGCCTAATGATATTGGTATATGCAGAAATGCAAGAGCCTATATACATGATCTTTATATGTGTAATTACAGAACATGAGTGTTAAATCCTATAGACATGCTTTCTAGGTGATTTGCGGTGAAATTAAGCGTTAAAACCTATAGGCATGGTTTCTATGTGATTGAATCAGTACTAAGGACCTTATAGGCAGGATTTCTAGTTTGATTAAATGTAGAATCCTAAATCATGATTTCTACCCCTTGGATGCAAGAAAATAAAGACCCTTCCACACCCTTTTACTACACTCCCCGAGTTTCATACAAGTTATTACAACCCAATAGATCAAATTGGAAATTAAAGGCACATCAAGAGCTAACAGCTAGATCCGAGCAGCCTAATTCATCCTTAATGTCTAATAATATGCGATTGATCCACTTCTGGGATCTAGATTTCCAAAGCCTTCTCATTATCCAAGGTTTTTCAAAGTTCCAAGGAATCTCACGGATTCTAGGCATTGCCTACACCTAGGCTACCATTAGAATTAGAATAGTACAGTGTAGAAGAGCCAGCTCTCAGGCATCCAAGTTCAGAGGGAGCTCAGGGGTCCCAAAGCATGGCTTGCCAGAGAGGGGCAGAACTTATAGCTAAGAGTAAATGCAAAGTGAAAGGGGAATTGGGGAGCCATGACAGATGATGGTCATACCTAGCCACAAAGTAGGCTGGCGCACCCCTGACTACTTGTTTAGTTGAACAAGTTAGGAGCATACCCTTGGAGGTCAGACCAAGGTCTGGATAGTGAATAAGACACTATCAGACCCAAGTCCAAGGCTCAGACACATAAAACGGGAAAAGGAGTGGGAATTGATTGAGTTAGGGATTCAAAGAACCCAGTTCAGAATCATAGACAGCAATATTGGAGTGTTGTTACGCCCTGAACCATAACTCACATACAAAGGGTAAAGGGTAAGGGAATTCACGTAGGAAAGCATAACAGAACTAGGATGTGAAACACATAGTGGAGAAGCAGTATTTAAACTAAGATGGACATACCAGTAGAGAAGCAAGAGTGCAGAAGAATGTAGAGTATACAAAGTCCACAACAGCACAAGTATTAGAAAAAGATAGAGTTTTAAGTGAGAGTAATTTGTGAACTCAAGTTGTGTTCTGTGTCCGTCTTCAAAGAGAAGGGATGAGAGTATTTATAGTGTAAAAATAGGCAGAAAATAAGGTAAGGATTGCAGTTCAGCAATAATTAGGGGAACAAGTGTCAATTAAAATTAAATCAGTATCGAAGACTTCCTTTAATTAAGGAATTAAAATCAAGCGGTAACATGCAAGTGCTAAATAAGGAAACAGATCACATAGACTGAGTATGACTAATAAGGAAGTATTTCAAGTATAGTACAGGTACATAGTAGGTAATAGAGGCTAGGTTCATCAGACTCTAATCAAGGAAAGGTCTATAAGAATCCAATACCAATATAATCAAGGTAAGAGAATCAATCAGCTTGAGTAGGAAAGGCAGGGGTCGAGATTTCAAGGCAAGCATTCAAATAGGTCTGAGAAGCAAGGAAATCAGTGCAATAAGGAAAGAATCAATTACAAGAGTGCAATCAGAATGACACAAAGAGATTTGAATTGATCCCATAATTAAGGGCTACTTCGAGGGGGCAATTTAACATATAAAGGCGTGCATAGCCTTAGGCATGCGAGGCTGTACTCGTGACAAATAGTATAATCATATGATAGTCACATAAGTCAGGTTTTAGTGACAGACAAAGGATCATAAGCATGCAAAAAGTTGACTGAAAATCATAGACGAGTTTGACAAGTAGCAAGAGATTAGAACCACAAGAATTACATGCTAAAGTAAAAGAATCAGATCGAGAAATCTCGAACAGACGAAGAACTTCAGGAACTCAAACATATGCCCAAAGAACTAGGGTTTTCGCGAATCAATCAGATTTAGAGAAAATAAGCAGATAAACACATAAATAGCCTCAGAGTCTCAAATGAACCCTAAAATTAGGGCTTTCACACTTAAGCAGTAAATCAAACGAACACCAACATGTAGACTTAGAAAATCAAACAACTTCAAAAAATTAGGGCTTTCCATCACCAATTAAACCTAGAGATGCTAAGTAGATGAATCGAACAAAACATTTAAAAGACAGACTGAGAAACCCTAATTTAAAATCAAAGGGTTTTGAAAAAGGAGATTTGGGGAAACTGCTTTAAACAACACACACAACATAGATCTACCACAGATCTAAATGAATAAAAAGAAAAAGAACCTTGAATAGGCTAGGGTTTCTGAGACCCCTAAAGGATGAGAAAGTCTTGGAAGTCACGAGATCAGATCTGAATCGATAAAGTCGAAACCAGGCTCAGGAGGCTAAGATACACCGGAGCAGGGCCGAAAATGGCCGAAAATCTTGAATCGATGAAGGTCTGGGTGAAGACCCTCGAAGACTGGCCTTCAAATCTTCAAGCACCAGGCATGTGAGAGTAGTAGACGATGGGTAGAGGTCGTCCATGGTTAGATTAGCCATGGATTCCGGTAATTTGAGGCCGAAGAGAGGTAGGGAACTGTTAGGGTTTCAAGTGGGGGAGAGCGTTTGAGAGAGATGAGGGATTAGAGATGGCGTCTTTAAGGGAATGGGGAGGGTTTGGGGGGTAGTTTGGAATTAAAAAGGAAAGGGGGAACGGTGGCCGTTGATCTAAATAATCAATGGCCAGGATTAAAAGGGTCATGGGTTGGGTCAATTAAATGGATATTGGGTCGGGTAACTGGGTTAAATTGTGTTAGGGAATTGGGCTCTGGTTTGGGGCTGAGATTAGGCTCAATTCCGATTAAAATTGAAATGCAAAAAGGGCTAGCGTTGAAATAGCCACTTTTCCCTTGTTTAATTTATAAAAATTACAAAATAATTTTTGGAAGTAAATCAAACGTACTAAAATGATTAATAATACATAATTATCGAATTAGAAATATAGGAGTCAATTTTATAAATATAATTATAATTAAATCATAAAAGGGGCTAATATTGTAATTATGTGCAATTTAGTTTTTAAAAATACTAAGTGAATTTTGTAAAAATGTACAAAAATCATGTTAGTCATATTTTGGTGTAAATAAAATAATAAAAATAAGCTATTTGCCAAAATGATAGTTTTGGGAATAATTATTGGATTTTATGGTATAAAAATAGGCAATAAATTAGTTTAAAAATCATTA
>MU705185.1:117305-127520 GCA_026770625.1 Nicotiana glauca
ATATGTTATTTTGAAAGTATTTTGGGTATATAAAATACTCAGGGAAAAATTGGGTATCAACAACAGTCATGTTTTAGTACCTCGTGTAGTGATTAATATAGTGTTCATATATTAGAAGCAGTCCTGGTAGGTAATTTTGAATGTTGGAATTGGGCTCTTAGCTTATTTGCTTGAATAAAAGGGAATATCTTCAGAATTGATTGAGCTAATGTGCTCAATTGAGTTTTGGTAGCACGGGTAGGTGAAAAGGTGTTTAACTGAGATTTCAGACAACTCCAGCATAGTTCTTAGCACCTTCGTGGATGAACGTATGTTTAATTGCGAGAGAATGTAATGAACTAACCGGTCGTTTTGAGCTCTAGCGCATCATTCAGCAGTTTGAGGCCATGAGCAGCTTCACTTCAGGCATTATAACTTGTACGCATTGTCAGAATTGAATTTCGGGAAGCTTTAAGTTGAAAGAATTGACTAAGATTGTATTTGAGTAAAAGACCTCGGAATTGGGATTCGAATTTTCCAGCATATTCTTGTCATGATATCGGACTTGGGCGTATGTCCGGACCGTGTGTCGGAAGACCTGGGAACGTTTCAGCACCTATTGTGGAAGTTAGCATTTTTGGAAGAATTTCATAAGTTTGGGTTGAAGTGAATTTCAGTGTTATCAATGTTTGTTTGGGATTCCGAGTTGGGAGCGCAATCGGAAGTGAATTCGGAGGTCCGTGGGTCATTTTGGAGCCATTTGACTAAAGATAGAAATTTGAAAGTTTTTGAGGAGTTTGACTGGAAGTGGACTTTTTGATATCGGGGTCAGAATCAAATTCCGAAAGTTGGAGTAGGTCGGAAACGTCGAGTGTTACTTGTGTGCGAAATTTGAGGTCAATCGGATGTGATTTGATAGGTTTCGCATCGAATGTTAAAGTTTGAATTTTCTCAAGTTCATAAAGTTCGATTTTGGATGTGATTCATGATTTTAGCGTTGTTTGATGTGATTTGAGGCCTCGAGCAAGTCCGTAAGGTGTGTTGGGACTGGTTGGCATGATTGGACGAGGTCCCCGGGGACTCGGGTGAATTCCGGATGGTTAACGAATCAAAAAAAAGAGTTGAGGAAGAGCTGAAACAGCTGAGCATCTAGTGTAACCGCACCAGCGTGAGGAGGACCGCAGGTGCGAGAGATGGCTTGCAGAAGCAGAATAGAGCCAGGCCGATGGGGATCGCAGAAGCAAAATGATATGTGCACCTACGATGGCGGAGGTGTGATGCCAGTAGCAGCAGAAGCGGCAAAGATCGCAGGTGCGGAAGGAGAGGCCGCAGAAGCGATAGCACGGATGCAACTGCCTAACCGCAGGTGCAAGTGGTCGGGCTAGGCAGTGTGTTTGTTTAAAATGGGGGTTTGGCTCATTTCAACCCCATTTCTTCCATGGGAGCCGATCTTTGGGCGAATTTTGAGCTCCATATTTTTCATCCATGTTAAGGTAAGTGGTTTCTACTAGTTTTGAGTTAAATACTTGCATTATATATGGATTAGAGCATAAAAATTAGTGAAGATTGTGAGTTTTTGGTGGAAGACCTAGAAATTTATATTTTGGATTTTTACCATGATTTTGGACGAGAAATTGAGAGTAAATTATATATTTGAGTTCGTGAGGTTATGAGTAAACTTTATCTTCCAAAAATTTCAGAATCCGGGCACGTGGACCCGGGGGCATTTTGTCAACTTTTCGATCGGGGTTAGGAATTGTTATAAACTAGATCATTATGAGTAGTTGATCATATATTAATGTATTTTCATAATCATTGGCTAGTTTTGGAGCGTTGTGCATAAATTTGAGTCCTCGGAAGGGCGTGGAATGACGGTTATAGTACTTCGGAGCGAGGTACCTTGTAAGAGGGAATTATCCACATAGGTGAATTAATTGAATATGTGTTGCTAATTGTGGGGGCTACGTACGCACGAGGTGATGAGAGTCTGTGCGTAGCTACTATTATGCTTATGTCCGGGTAGTCTAGGACCCAAAAACATGCTTACGTATAATAAATGCAACCTTATTGATAGTTTAAATTGCTTAAATCATATCAAAGTGGCAAATAATTTTCTAAAAGAGTTAAACTTCATTTTCTTGACTTGTAAAAAGGGAAATTTACACCTCCTTGAATAATTGTTTCCTTGATATACGTCTTGATTGACTGTTTGAATATGTGTTTCGATGTGTACTTGCGTCGCATGTATGATTCGCGAGCACGGCAATTGTTTATTTATATTTGACCGCGTCGCATGGATGATTCGTGAGCAGGGTAATAGATGCATCTATGGTTCACACCATTCGACCCTCTGGCAGTGCACATTTTAAATATTATTGGATCGGGTCGTACGACCTCGGCATGGTTTGTGCATGCTTGTATTGCTTGCCTTGAAATTATTGAAGTTGATATAGTTTCTTCCCGGCTTGAGAATAAATGTATAAATGATGAAAGTGAATTCGGGAATTTCCAATAAAAGAAAAAATTGTTTACTTACTTCATTCTATTGAATTGCAATCATGTTTATAAAAATCCTCGATTATTATATTATTGACGTATCATTATTGGACCACTAGTAAGTGTCGAAGTCGACCTCTCGTCTCTACTTTTTCAATATTAGACGAGATACTTACTGAGTACACGTTGTTTTCGTACGCATGCTACACTTGCTGTGCATTTTTGTTGCACAGGTACTTCTAGTGGCCTACTGGGCGTAGCAGCATGGATGATAAGAAAACTAGGTGAGCTGCATTTCTCGAGGCGACCCGCAGCCAGTATAGTCTCTTTCAGCGTATTGTATTTACTTCTGTCCAATTTATATTTCGGACAGTTACTGTACTTTATTAGATTTATTAGTAATTGCTCATACACTTGTGACACCGGGTTCTGGGATGTGTATGGGATTATTCAGTATTTTGAAATTGATAAAGATATTATTATTTATTTAGTGGATCTTGTTCTTTATTGTTTAAATAGATAAAAGAAGTAAATTCTGAAATATCTAAAACGAGAAGTTACTAGTTATTTAGTGTTGGCTTGCCTGACAATGGTATCCGGTGCCATCACGCCCCTTAGTGGATTTGGGGTCGTGACAGATACGGTTCAACTGTCAAATTCTAATAGGCGACCAACTAAGTGTTCATGTCAAATATAATCGACCATTGAATGACATAAGGAAGTCATTTCTTCTTTCATTCGATTGCCCTGGACAAGGTCTTAATTTGGTCGTTTATAATTCATGACAACATGGAGATTAAACTCATTACCAAGAGTTGAAAGATTCCATCTTGATCAATCACTAATTCTACAAGTATTTAATCATACCGAATATCATTTCAACTATTGCCCTAGGGCCATAGGTGTCTAGTATCAAAGCATAATAAATAACTTGTCAATTGCTATGACGATCTCAGGTCAAAGGAAGCTCTTACATCACATTCTTCAAGAGAATATCCTATTGACATTTTATGGTAATTCTAACTATTAAGAATTATTCAATGAGTCAGTTCAATGATCATATCTCTATATGCATCATATATCTATGTGATTTAGTTAATAAGATCGACTGATCTTTATCCGATGAAGACGATCACATAAATATTGATCTAACTGGATCACTAATGTCCAAATTAATAATCCTATGATCAAGAACAAATTTAGATTAAATTATATGAAACTTCACTCTCATTATCATGATCTCCATCACAATGTCAAGTCTAAAAATTTAATCAAGGACCTTATCAAATTAATCAAGCAATTAATAACAATGATAAAAAAAATATCAAATTCCATATATGTTTTATATCAAATAATGTTCACAAAATTATATTCAAATCATCAAATATGAGATTGGATCGAGGGCATATCTACTATATCCCTAACAATCTCCCACTTGCACTAGAGCCACTCGATCTTGCACTTCATTCCTAATTTTCACTTGTGCTTGGAAAACTCTTTTGCTCCAAGTTCTTTAGGGAATGATTTTGCAACATTTACCTTTCCATCAACCTTTTGATTCACGACGTCTCCACATTCAATAATTTCTTTTATCAAGTGATACCTTCGCAGAACGTGTTTTGGATTTTTGGTGTGATCTTGGTTCTTTTGCTTGAGCAATGGCTCTAGTGTTGTCACAGAACAATGGAACCGAACTTTCTATTGAAGGAACCACACCAAGTTCAGTTAAGAACTTTTCCATCTATACAACTTCCTTAGTAGCTTTACTAGCTGCTATATATTCTGCTTTAGTCACTAAATCAGTTACTGTAGCTTCTTTGGAACTTTTCCAACTCACTTCACCACCATTTAAGGTGAATACATAACCAAAAATAGATTTGATATCATCTCTATCTGAAGAGAAACTTGCATCAGTATAACCTTCAAATTTCAACTCAGAATTTCCATAGATGAGGAATTGGTCTTTAGTCCTTCTTAAGTACTTAAGAATGATCTTCTCCACCTTCCAATGTTCCTCACCAAGATTTTTCTGATATCGGCTAGTCACCCCAAGTGCATAATCCACATCAGGAGATGTACATGTCATGGTATACATGATAGCTCCCACTGTACTAGCGCATGGGATCCTACTCATGAGTTCTCTCTCTTGAGGTGTTTTAGGACAATCCTCCCTATTGAGAGTAATTCCAGTGTGTATCGGTAGATAACCTCTTTTGGAATTATACATATTATACCTTTTCAAAATGTTATCAATGTACAAAGACTGGAAAGTCCAAGCAGCTTCCTAACACTATCTTTATAGTTCTTTATTCCTAATATATAAGTTGCTTCTCCTAAGTCTTTCATGGAGAACTGTTCAGATAGTCAAATCTCGGTACTCTGCAATACTGGTATGTCATTCTCGATGAGTAATATATTATAAAAATACAACACTAAGAATATAATTGTGCTCCCACTAATCATTTTGTACACACAAGGTTTCTTTTTCGCATCTAACAAATTTGAACTTTTCAATTGTCTTGTTAAAGTGAATATTCCAACTTTGAGAAGCTTGCTTTAGTCCATAAATGGATCTTTTTAGCTTGCAAATATGATCAAACAAATATGTAAAACTGTCACGGCCCCAAACCCGATCGTGAAGGCGCCCAATACAATTGCTAGGCAAACCCGACCAATTACACTCTCAACCCGAGCAATGAAGCTCAAAATCGATAATTTACATAACATTAACCACAATGAAGCTAAAAGATTAAGCTGAATATCACGATAACACGGAATGTACTGCCAAAGACTTGGGGGTCATGAGTCTATAGCCTCTAACAATACAGTATGACAAGACTCCAAATAATACAATGTCTCAAAACTGCAGAAAGATAATAAAATGATAGGGGAGAAGTCGAGTCCTGCGGACGTCATGCAGCTACCTCGACAACTCCGGATAAACTCTGAAATCAGCAAAAACTCAGCTAAACTCCCGAGATACCTGGATCTGCACACATGGTGCAGGGAGTAAAGTGAGTACTTCCAACTCAGTGGTAATAAGTGTAAATAATAACTGAGCGGTAAGAAATCACGTAAGAACACTCCATTATGCTATATAGTACATTACAACCTTTTTAACAAAATAGTAAAAACCATGAAACTCCTTTAGAAAACATCTAGCTCAGTTTAAAACCTCTTTTAAAAAAAATATTCTTTTTCCAACAGTAGGCATATGAATGCGATATCAGGTAGTGCAAGTCCGCACACAAGTCAGCCCCTCGGGCACAACACTCTGTCAACAAATAACACCAAGGTATCTGATACACAGTGTGAGAAATAGCATGGATGCCAATGATATAAGAGTGCTAAATGGCATGCCACGTAGTACAAACAGGAATCAATGCGTGAATGCAATGCAATGCATATGACCGCTACGGCGTGCAGCCCGATCCATTTGGGTACCCGCGCTCACTGTGGGGGTTCAGACTCCGGAGGGGCTCCTACAGCCCAAGTGCAATATCAATATCACAACGCTGCGGCATGCAGCCCGAACCATCATCAGTCCAGAAATGCACATGCAACACTGCTGCCGTGCGCAGCCCGATCCACACTCAGTCCAGATATAGGCACGTAAGCCACACAGGCACAGTCAGGTTTATCATTTTCAGTTCCAATTATTAGGAATTATAGCTTAAGTGTTTAAGACTTTAGAAGTTTACTAATCATTTCGAGACAGTGTTTAACTGAGGACTGATATCATGGAAACATGCTAAGCATCATGGAAACAGTGATAATAATCCCTAAGGGATCCAAATAATCAGCACGAAGCCCAAAACATGGCAATCAGCCCAAATCATGATAACATCAAGTAGTTTTTAGTCAATCACGCAGTAAAATCAACAACCGGGACGGACCAAGTCACAATCCCCAACGATGCTCTACCCCACGCTCATACCTGGCGTGCAAGTCACCTCAATACAGCACTATGATGTGCAAATCCGGGGTTTCAAACCCTCAGGATATCATTTACAAGTATTACTCACCTCGAACCGGTGAAATCTCTAGCTCGCGATGCCTTTGCCCCTAAATTCGGCCTCCACACGCGTTGAATCTAACAAAATCAGAGCGAATGCATTACAATATGCTAAGGGAACAATACCCAATCAAAAACAATTGAAAAATATCAAAAATCTCGAAACTAGCAAAACCCGAGCCCCGGGCCCACTTCTCGAAAAATTATGAAATTCACATTACCGAACTCCTCGTATGGCCACGAGTCTACCCATATCAAATTCATCAAAATCGGAGTTCATTTGACCCCTCAAATTCCAAGTTTACACTTTCTTAGGTTTCAAGCCCTGACCTTCATTTTTAACCCTTAAATCCTTGAATTTCAGTGATTAAATCAATGTTTTTACACCATAACAACATTATTCAAGTCTATAAATTCATACATGATGGAATCCCCTTCGAATCCTCTCCAAATCGCCCAAAATCGCCTCTTCACGAAGTCTAAAATGTTTTCCTTAACCTCTAAAATTCGCGAGCACTGTTTCATTAAAACCCTTCAGCGATTTTCGCTTATGCGGTCCCGCTACCGCTTATGCTGGACCGCTTCTGCGGCCGATTGACCGCTTATGCGGTTCTCACTAAATTCCCCAGGCATCGCTTATGCGATCAGAAATCCGCTTCTGCGGTTTCCCTGCTACCACTTCTGCGGTTATTTTTTCGCTTTTACTGAACCGCCTATGCGTCCAAACTTCCGCTTTTGCTGAATTGACCAGGTCCATCGAGGACCGTTTCTCCGACACAACAGCTGCATCTGCGAAACCGCTTATACGGCTCCTTTTCAACAGATGCGGAAATACCATAAGCCATATACACCAGAACTGCAACAAACATCCAAATTCGTCGTTTAACCACCCGAAATCATCCCGAGGCCCTCGGGACCTCAACCAAAAGCACCAACACATCCAAAAACCTTATTCAAACTTGCTCGAACCATCAAAACACTATCGTTAACATCAAAATCATCAAATTTCACCAAATCAAAGCCTAAGTTCTTCAAGAACTTCCGAAATGCATTTTCGATCAAAAACCCAATCAAACGATGTCCGAATGACCTGAAAATTTGCAGACATCTCCAAAATCACCTAACGAAGCTACTGCAACTCTCGGAATTCAATTCCGACCCTTGGATCAAAATCTCACCTATCAATCGGAATTCGCCAAAAATCAAATTTTGCCAATTCAAGCCTATTTCTACACCGAACCTCCAAATTCAATTCCGTTCACACTCCTAGGTCACAAATCATCCCCCGAAGCTAACCTAATCATCAGAATTCACATCCGAGCCTCCTAACTAAATAGTCAACTTCCAGTTGAGTTTTCCAAAATAAGCTTCCTTCTAAGAGACTATGTGCCTCATTTCCAACTAAAACCAATTCAATTCTATCCGATTCATTCAATTACTGATATTGAAACATAGAGCAACATAATATGGGGGAAACGGGGTGGTAACTCACGTGACAATGGGCCGGGTCGTCACATCCTCCCCAACTTAAACAAACGCTCGTCCTTGAGCGTGCCAAGAGTTGTCCTAGAAGCCAACTAATAGCTAAATGACCTTACCAAGCATATACCCGGGGTGATCCCTCATCACCCTATCTTACATAGATCCGATAATACAACACAACTAAAATTTCACAGTTCATTCAGACCATAGACTGTAGAACCACATAGCACCTTCCAAAATCATACCCAGAATAAACCCGAACTAGCTGTGATAACCCACACCAGCAACCTTAGGTGCAACCATATGATATACTACATAACCCAGACACTCGAAGCGATAACTTCTATTCACAGCAGTTGCCCACAATACCCGAATACCGGCGGAAAAACCTCTTATCAACGAAGGTCTTATTCTAGAACTTTCATATACTGCCAACGAATAATGAAACACGCAATAAACTGTATCAATTTCTCAGATCAACCATTCATGAAGCCACTTCCTTGTTGACTAATACCACAACAGATTTCCGGGCCAAACCTCAATATGGACCCTCTAATCGGCTGAAATCACTTTTGTTTGCATTTAATAATGACTCCAACGATCACCTCGAATTCAACGCACCACTTTGGTGATGTGACACCTCATCACAGGCCTAAGCCACAACTTGCATAATCCACGCACCGATGATGGGCGGTCTGAACATACTCAAGTCATGACAAATGACTCAAACAAAAGAGCTGTAACTCAAACTCCTCAGTACCATCACAACACAAGGCTGGGACCCCATCCCACATCATAGAAATAGAATACCTGTATCAACCGCGAAGGGTCTAATCTCCATGTAGCCTCGCTATTATGCGCGATCTTATCCAAACATTGTTACACATGAAGCACCTCAAGTCACCGTGCTCAAAAGTAGATAGCCACGCACAGATTGGTGTCTGAAACCAAGCAATCCATCACACCCACGGTGAAGTAATATACACCCTTCAATCCTGAAAGGACACAACCGATGTGCCATTCGCCGAGCAACACCCAATACGAACATTCTTCAGAAACCAGGAAGCAAGGCATACAAAGTAACATATGGAATACTATTCTCGACATCACATTATTGCGGCGTGCAACCCGATCCAGATAACATACCCATGGCGGCATTCCACACGATCCATACATATATCTCACATGGGGAGATGCACATCGAGCCAAATTTGCTCATTACAACAA
This sequence comes from Nicotiana glauca, assembly GCA_026770625.1. NCBI lineage: Eukaryota > Viridiplantae > Streptophyta > Magnoliopsida > Solanales > Solanaceae > Nicotiana > Nicotiana glauca. Next base: position 126,505 of record MU705185.1, read on the forward strand.
AATACTGAGTGCCTAACAATATCTACATATAGCATTGTAAGCTACAAAACTCAAACACAACTGAGGTCCTCCCCCCTCAACTTCCACTATGAATCTCGATAGCACCGCACTATATGTGCCATCAGTCCGAAAATAATAACGCCTCACAGCACCGAAAAAGCAACTCATAGATCTTCCCAGATCACTAACAAGTTCAATAACAAGAGAGTAAACCTATCCCTCGGCAATACATCTCTGGGCCAACCAAGCCATCTCAATCTGAATACGTAGCCAATCAGTTTACCAACAAACTCATTACTAGGAAGCCTGAAGCTGCTTCTTCCACTACTATAACTCATACCAGAGTCGTACAATATGGTGCCCGACACCAAATCAATACCGAAATCTACAATCTTGCCCGGCGACATGCCTGGCTACAAGAAACGCATTTGAAAAAGAGTCCCTCAATACCGGAACTGAATCAATGGTAGAACCCTCTATACTGACATCCGTCACAAAGGCCCAATTAAGGAAAGCAATCCTTCCCAGCCATCCACTGATCTTTGGAATACCAACCTCTCTGCTATATCATAATCCAATGCACCTCGCCACGCAACCGATGGCATTTCCGACATAGCCCATAGCATAATAGCCTAGAACGACCCACATTGCGACAACCACTCTACAGCTCAACATCATATACAAAATCTAGCATAGCAACAAAGAAGGACCCATTCGGGCCTCCAATCCCAATAGCCGCTAATGGTAGCAATACACACTATTCACAACCAATACATAGCATGAACATGAGAACTACCAGTCATTCTTCGAAGATATTCTAAAATTTTCCTGTGCCATCAAACACACTCAGATATCAACAGTCGACCTATCAAGAAAATGCCGCAACACTACCGAAGTGCCATCAACTTAATCACATTGCCCTTTTTCTGAAACATATACCCATGTCAAATCACTATGATCAGCAACACCGTTTCCTTAGTCATATGAGGATCATTCACCCAAATCCTCTGAAGATC
>MU705185.1:131908-151848 GCA_026770625.1 Nicotiana glauca
GTCAGTCCCTCGGGCACAGCACTCTGTCAACAAATAACACTAGGGTATCTGGTACACAGTGTAAGAAATAGCATGGATGCCAATGATATGAGAGTGCTAAATGTCATGCCACGTAGTACAAACAGGAATCAATGCGTGAATGCAATGCAATGCATATAACCGCTACGGCGTACAACCCGATCCATTTGGGTACCCGCGCTTACTGTAGGGGTTCAGACTCCGGAGGGGCTCCCATAGCCCAAGCGTAAAATCAATATCACACCGCGGCGTGCAGCCCGATCCATCATCAGTCAAGAAATGCACATGCAACACTGCTGCGGTGCGCAGCCGAATCCACACCCAGTCCAGATATATGCACGTAAGCCACATAGGCACAGTCAAGTTTATCATTTTCAATTCCAGTTATTATGAATTATTGCTTAAGTGTTTAAGACTTTAGAAATTTAATAAACATTTTGAGACAGTGTTTAACTCAGGACTGATATCATGGAAACATGCTAAGCATCATGTAAACAGTGATAATAATCCCTAAGGGATCCAAATAATCGGCACGAAGCCCAAAACATGGCAATCAGCCCAAATCATGATAACGTCAAGTAGTTTTCAGTCAATCACGCAGTAAAATCAACAAACGGGATGGACCAAGTCATAATCCCCAATGGTACTCTACCCCACGCTCATACCTGGCGTGCAAGTCACCTCAATACAGCACTATGATGTGCAAATTCGGGGTTTCAAACCCTCAGGATATCATTTACAAGTATTACTCACCTCGAACCGGTGAAATCTCTAGCTCCCGATGCCTTTGCCCCTCAATTCGGCCTCCACGCCCGTCGAATCTAACCAAAATCAGAGCGAGTACATTACAATATGCTAAGGGAACAATACCCAATCGAAAACAATCGAAAAATATCAAAAATCTCGAAACTAGCAAAACCCGAGCACCGGGCCCACTTCTTGAAAAAATTGCAAAATTCACATTACCGGACTCCTCGTCTCGCCATGAGCCTACCCATATCAAATTCATCAAAATCGGAGTCCATTTGGCCCCTCAAATTCCAAGTTTACACTTTTTTAGGTTTCAAGCCCTAACCTCCATTTTTAACCCTTAAATCCTTGAATTTAAGTGATTAAATCAATGTTTTTACACCATAACAACATTAATCGAGTCTATAAATTCATACCTGATGGAATCCCCTTCGAATCCTCTCCAAATCACCCAAAATCGCCTCTTCCCGAAGTCTAAAATGTTTTCCTTAACCTCTGAAATTCGCGAGCACTGTTTCATTAAAACCCTTCAGCGATTTTCGCTTATGCGGTCCCGCTACCGCTTATGTGGGACCGCTTCTGTGGCCGATTGAACGCTTATGCGGTTCTCACTAAATTCCCCAGGCATCGCTTATAAGATCAGAAATCTGCTTCTGCGGTTTCCCTGCTACCGCTTCTGCGGTTCTTTTTCCGTTTTTGCTGAACCGCCTACGCGTCCAAACTTCCGCTTTTGCAGAATTGACCAGGTCCATCAAGGAACGCTTCTGTGACACAACAGCCGCATCTGCGGAACCGCTTATGCGGCTCCTTTTTCGCAGATGCGGAAATACCAGAAGCCATATGCAACAGACCTGCAACAAACATCCAAATTCGTCGTTTAACCACCCAAAATCACCCCGAGGCCCTTGGGACCTCAACCAAAAGCACCAACACATCCTAAAACCTTATTCAAACTTTCTCGAACCATCAAAACACTATCGTTAACATCAAAATCATCAAATTTCACAAAATCAAAGTCTAACTTCTTCAAGAACTTCCGGAATGCATTTTCGATCAAAAACCTAACCAAACGATGTCCGAATGATCTAAAAATTTGCAGACATCTCCAAAATCACCTAACGAAGCTACTGAAACTCTCGAAATTCCATTCTGATCCTCGGATCAAAATCTCACCTATCAACCGGAATTCGCCAAAATTCAAACTTCGCCAATTCAAGCCTATTTCTACACCGGACCTCCAAATTCAATTCCGTTCACACTCCTAGATCAAAAATCATCCCCCGAAGCTAACCAAATCATCAGAATTCACATCCGATCCTTCTAACTAAATAGTCAACTTCTAGTTGACTTTTCCAAAACAAGCTTCCTTCTAAGAGACTATGTGCCTCATTTCCAACTAAAACCAATTCAATTATATCCGATTAATTCAAATACTGATATTGAAACATAGAGCAACATAATATGGGGAAAACGGGGCGATAACTCACGTGACAACGGGCCGGGTCGTCACAAAAACCTTCAGGTTGTGTCATTTACACATCCTCTTTTAGCTCACCATAAAGGAAATTTGTTTTCATATCCATTTGCCATATTCCATAATCAAAGTATGCTGTTATAGCAAGCAAAATCCGAATTGATTTGAGCATTTCCACAGGAGAGAATGTTTCGTCATAGTCGACTCCTTCTTTCTAACGATATCCCTTAGCAACAAGATGGGTTTTGTAGGTCTCTACCTTTCCATCTGCTCCAATCCTTTTCTTAAAAACCCATTTACAATCAATAGGTTTTATATCCTTTGAAGGTTCAACTAAAGTCCATACTTTGTTTTCCTTCATGGATTCCATGGCCTTTTGCCATTTTTCATAATTATGACTTTTTATAGCCTTTTCATAGGTCTTAGGGTCATCATCATTGTGATCAACCCTCATTTGATATATCATCTTGTACCAATAGATTTAATCTAGCTGGTACATGACGTTCTCGTGTAGACCTTCTAAGATGTACTTGTACAACCTGTTCACCTTGTGTTGGATTTGGTTGGTGTTCAATTTGGTTTGGAACTGGTTCATTAACCTGTTCTTGAACTTCATTTAGTTCTTGAACTTCAACCGTTGAAGATGGCGATTTCCTTGGCAACTTCAAAACATCCAATAAATGTTCTTCAACTTGGGTCTCATGATCTTTATATTATATTGATTCATTAGTTTCTTGAACTTCATCAAGTTCTATTTATACATTATAATTTCTTTTTAAAAGAAATTCCCTTTGCGAAAAGGTTGCTCCTCTAGCCACAAACACTTTATGGTCAGAAGGGTGATAGAAATAATATTCCATTGTTTCCTCGTGATACCTAATGAACCTACACTTATCATATCTTGAGTCGAGTTTATCAAACTGTAGTCTCTTAACATAAGCTAGACAACCCCAAACTTTAATGTCTTTAAGGTTAGGCTTACATCATTTCCATATCTCATATGGTATTGTAGAGACTGACTTAGTGGAAACTTTGTTAAGTAAATATGTTGTTGCTTCCAAAGCACATTCCCATAAATTTATTGGAAGATCAGTGAACCCCATCCTGATCTCACCATATCTAATAAGGTTCAATTTTTCCTTTCAGACACACCATTACTTGTGGTGTTCCTGGAGGTGTCAAATCTTCACTAAGATACTATCCACCTCCATCAGACCTTAGTACTTTGATACTTTTACCAGTCTGTTTTTCAACTTCACTACGGAACCTTTTGAACAATTCAAAAGATTCAAATTTATGTTTCATAAGATACACAAATCCATATCTTGACATATCATCGGTGAAGGTGATGAAGTAAGAATATCCACCTCTAGCTTGAATTTTAACGGGCCCATAAACATCTGTATAGATTAGTCTCAATAATTTAGAAGCTCTTTCTCCACTTCCAGTAAATGGAGTTTTGGTCATTTTTCCTTTGAGACAATATTCAAAAGTTGGATATGATTCAAAATCATACTTATTAAGGTACCCTTCCTTGTGCAACTTGTTAATTCTTTTCTCTCCATTATGACCAATTCTACAGTGCCAAAGGTATGTATAATTTACTTGATCATCTCTTTTCCTCTTAAGACTAGAAGAATGCATAATCAAATTAGCATTCACATTAGGTAAGACTTAAAGATCATGTTGGAGATAGCCATTCACATATAAATTATCACCATAATAAATAGAGCAAATACCATTGCCTATGGTAATGAAAAAGCCACGTTTGTCTAACATAGAAGTTGAAATTATGTTCAAACAAAATTTAAGAACGTAATAACAATCATCCAACATAAGTACTTTGCCCGAAGGCATTATTAAATTTATTGATCCTACAATTACGGACGCAACTTTTGCACCATTTCCAACTTATAGATTAACTTCTCCTTTTTTAGCCTCCTACTTATCTTTAACCCTTGTAACATATTGCAGATGTTATAACCACTGCAGTATCTAATACCCTCAGTGAAGTATTAGTTGTAGCTAAAGAAATCTTGAAAACATTTTTCATTAATGTCTCTCCTTGTTTCTTGTCCTTTAGAGTTGCAAGATACTCCTTGCAGTTTCTCTTTCAATGCACTTTCTTCTTACAATGAAAACATTCAGCATCATTACTGACTGCAAGATCAAATCTTCAGAATGCTCTTTACCAAGCTTGTACCCTAACTTCTCATATTCTTCGGTAAGAACAACCATATGTTTGACAAGGGGTCCAACTAGAGAGTTTTCAATGTCCAACTGTGTATCAACCAACTTCTCAAGATATTCAATGATTGCAGTTGGATCCATATTCTGATGTTTCCTCTGGAGTTCAAAACTCATAGAAGCGAGAATGATGCGTTTAATAAAATGGCATTCTTCCAAGTGTTTCTGAGAAACCTTGGTGCCTTGAACATCCTTCTCTAGTGGGATTATCTATGCAGTCTTATCGATCACATCAATGAGCTTTTCATGCATGAGAACATTCTCAAATTTCTATATCAGTCATCAAAGTTTGGTACTACCAACTTGTTGGTCTCAAGACATATTGAGAAATCAAAAATATGGAAAAGAAAAGGCAATAATATAAGAACATATTTACATATATCATAAAGACATGGACTTTATCTAAATGATATTTCCACTAATTATTTTAAACTATTTACCCTCATTATAGTTTATGAATTCTTTATTTCTGTTAGTGGAGTAAAGGAATCGTTCAACAATATGTATTAGCCCCTTGGAAGTCAAGTCGTTTCTCACATATATTTTAAAGGTAGGTACTTTTACCAATTGTATCTCCATACAATTTTCTTAAATAGCTCTATGCCAAGTAGCCCCCTGGTAATCAGGTCGATCCTATTAGCATAGAGTTCAACCATCATGATAGCAAAGAACTTATTAAATTTTATACTCACCGGGTAGTCCAAGCGTCTAGTGTAAAATTGAATAATTCATTCAATCCATACATCTAATGCAATAAATAATTTTAACATGTTCTCGAACTATAAGTCTCCTGGTAGTCAGATCGCTCCTTATAAACAAGAAATAAGTAAAATTATTTACCTTGATGGATAGCTCTATAATAAAATCTAATATTTTATTATTTAAAAACTCAAATTTTAGTAAGAGGGAATAGTTATTAAAAATAACTTTTAATAACATGATGTTCAAATCTTTTATAACACATGAATTATGTTCAAGTTGTCTACATGCTTAGTCCTAAATTAATTTACATCAAATGTAATAAATAATTGAAAATTATGTAACGAACAAGCACGTGACATAAAAACGAAATTCAATATACTTACAACATATTTATCTTATATATCACATAAAAAGAATTCATGCCAGAATATTATTATTAATTAACATTTCATGATCTAATAACAATAAAATAGTAGTTAGAATGTAATAATCTAATATAGATTACCGTCGTATCTAATACAAAATTTCAAATTTAAGTTATAAACTATCTCAATAGTTTAACTTATATGTATATATATATTTTATTCCCAAGAAAATAATATCAATACATATGTATTCAAACAATTTGACTATTGCACAAGACACATGTATTATAGTTTGAACTCTTCAAATATAATCTTAAAATATATCGTAAATAAATTTTAGACACGAGAAACCCTTGCTCTGATACCACATGAAGGATTGCGTATAGATGTTCGTAACACGCAGCGGAAGATAATAACAATCCTGGGCAACTCTTTTCATGTTTAAAAATTTATTTACATGTCAATAGATCGGATCTAAGACGTACCTGGTGAACAGAATCTCGTTTCAAATTCTTCGATAGTGCGAAGACTCTATGCGTGTCTACACCGAGACCGATCTTTTCTATCAACTCTTTGATCAATGAAACACGAGACCAAATTGAATGAAAAACTTGTGTTGAAATTTTTCTCAAAAATCTCAACTCAAATTAGAAGAACAAGAAACACTTTTCTTGTAATTGTATTTTCTCTCTTGGCTTTGTATTGCACTCTAACTTTCACAAAGTATTTTTCTTCTCAAGAATTAGTCCGGCAAATTTTCTCCATCATCCTTTATATATAGCATCACCTATAAACCTTTTTCCTATTTGGTTGAGGTAATGATTTACTTAGGGTAAAAGTTTATTCCAAAATAAACTTATATGAAAAAATTGAGATTCCAATCAATGGTTAGCATGACCACTGGATCTTTATGGTTACATAAGTCCAATTCCTAATTCGACTTTCTCAAGTATTACTGAATACTTTTCCATTAAAAGAATTTAAATTCCACAGCGAATTGTTCACGTTGCCGACGTCTCTTTTAAATCCAATACCAAATTGGATTTACATAATAAGACTATTACTATTTATATGCATTACGTAAATAAATAATAAAAACTAAAAATATATCATATATATATATATATATATATATATATATATATATATATTTCAACCAAGACATATATTTTAATTTTCTATTCCAAACAGAAATTTTTTAATTTGTTCACAATATTAATTATATCCTTTGTGCTAGCAAAGAAAATAATAATATTTCATTTGGACTAATAACTAAATTTATTTGACTAATTCAATTATCAACTAATAAGTTAATCACTCCTTTAGGAAAGATCAGAACTGTCACAACCCGGATTTCCCACCCTCGAGAGCCGTGATGGCACCTAGTCTCTAAACTAGGTAAGCCTAACATAAACTGAAATAAAATTGATATTTGCAAAATTTAAATTCAATAACTCTTAACCATTTACAATGACCAAAACCGGTGATACAAGTCACAAGCCTATCTAGGAGTAATTTCACAAAATAATATATCACTGCCACGAAACAAAGGAGCAAATAGAAGTAAATACAAATGAAGGTGACTCTGAGACCTGTGAACGCTGTAGCAGGTTTACCTTGAGTCTCCACCGCGATGACCCGCACAACTACTATCAATCCACCTGGATCTGTACACAAAAATACACAGAAGTGTAGTATCAGTACAACCGACCCCATGTGCTGGTAAGTGCCTAGCCTAACCTCAGCGAAGTAGTGACGAGACTAGGACTAGGCTACCAAAAAAAAATCTATGCAATAAAGCGTACAAATAATAGGGAGCAGATAATAATGGGGACAACAATGATAAACCAGTGATATAAATGTGATGACCCGGCCCGTCGTCACGGGAGTTACCATCCGGTTTCCCCCATATTGTGTTGCTTTATATTTCAATATCAGTATTTGAGTTGATCGGGTAGAATTGAGTTGGTTTCAGTTGGAAATGAGGCACTTAGCCTCTTAGAAGAAAGCTTGTTTTAGAAAAGTCAACTGAAAGTTGACTATATAGTTGGAAGGCTCGGATGCGAATTTCGGTGGTTCGGTTAGCTTTGAGGAATGATTGGTGACTTAGGAGTGTGATTTGAATTGAATTTGGAGGTCCGGTGTAGAATTAGGCTTGAATTGGCGAAGCTTGAATTTTGGCGAATTCCCGTTGATAGGTGAAATTTTGATCCGAGGGTCGGAATGGAATTCCGAGAGTTGCTGTTGGTTCGTTAGGTGATTTTGGATATGTGTGTAAAATTTCAGGTCATTCGGACGTTTGGTCGGGTTTTTAATCGAATGCGAGTTTCGTAAGATTTTGATAAACTTAGGCTTGAATCCGTGGTGAATTGATGATTGGAACGAGTTTGTATGATGTTTTGGAGTATGTTGGTGCTTTTGGTTGAGGTCCTGGGGGTATCGGGGTGATTCCGGGTGATCAAACGGAAGAAATTGGACTTAGAGCATTGCAGATATGCAGCAGTCAGTGCAGCAGAGATTTGGCCTTCGCGTTCGTGTAGAAGGATTTAAGGCACTGGGGTTTTTGTTCTTCGCGTTCGCGTCCATGTGATCACATTCGCGAAGAGTCCGGGAAGAGACCATCGCCTTCGCGATGGGTGTTGTCGCGTTCGCGTATAAGAGATTGAGGATCCTGTGGATTTGTTCTTCGCGTACGCAGCTCAGGTCTCGCGTTCGCGTAGAAGGACCAGGCAAAGCATCGCGTTCGCGGGTGACTCACCGCGTTCGCGAAGGGTAAAGTTGTCCAGTGGGTAATTTGTGCATCGCGAACGAGGTAGTGCCCTTGCGTTCGCGTAGAAGGAAATAACTGGGCAGAAAGGTTTTATTAGGTTCATTTCATCCGCGACCCAATTGATATTTCCTCCATTTTTGAACCACCTCAAGAGCTTTTGGGTTGAAATTGAAGAGAGCTTTGACGGGAATTGATTGGAGGTAAGTCTCGTGACCTAGAAACGCTATTTTATTGAAGAATCTACCTTTAATTCTTAGAAAAATGGGTGAAAAAAATTGAAGAACTAGGGCTTGGGTTTTTAAATGAGAAAATAGGATTTGAGGGAGCATTCGGACTCCGATTTTTGATGAATTTTATATGTATGGACTCGTGGCGAGACGAGGAATCCAGCGATGTGAATTTCGTAATTTTTCGAGAAGTGGGTCCAGGGCTCGAATTTTTCCAACTTCGTATTTTTGGGTATTTTTCGAGTTCTTTCGATTGGGTTATGTTCCATTAGTTTATTATAACGTATTCCTTGTGGTTTTGGCCAGATTCGGCACACGAGGAGGTTGATTCTAGAGGAAAAGGCTTGGCGGACTAGTTCTATAGCTGGTTTGAGGTGAGTAATTGATGTAACTGTTTCTCTGAGGGTTTGAAACTCCAGACTTTCACATCGTAACGCTATATTGAGGCGTGACATGCATTCCATGGTGAGTGCAGGGTCGTTTACTGTTGGGAATTGAGATTTGTCCATCCCGAGTGTGATTTCTACTATATGGGCGATTGAGACGCATACCTTGTCATTGTGAATTGGGCTTATTGTCGTGTTTGGGGCCTTGTGTCGACCTATAGAATCCTTAGGGGATCTTATGCGTTTTACCTCACTTGCGTGCATATCACATACTCTCAGTCATATTTTCTACTATTGAAATAATAAAAGAACTGTGTTTTTTTATCATGAATATTAAATTAAAAAGGATAAGAGGGCCGAGATCCCGATAGTATGTCATGCCCGATTGGCTATGCATTTATTTGACTGAGATGGGTCGAGGACTCGACTGTGAGGATGATTTCCTTGTCATGGATCGGGCTGCACGCCGCAGCGATGATATATCAATATTGAGGCCGTGAGCCTGTTTGATGCCACGACATGAAAGATATTGCGCTTGGGCTGTAGGACCCCCTCCGGAGTCTGTACATACCCCTAGTGAGCGCCGTCGATGTTAAATAAGCGGAGCGGACTGTACGCCGCAACGGGTACTAGAGTGTACCATTATATGAGTTGCCTTCTTTCATGCATTATTTCTTAACTGTATTACTAGTTGTATACTGTTCCCATTGTTTTGGATAAGAACTGCTAGATATAGAGTAGCTTGTGCATTTTCTGCGTTTTTTTACTTTTAGACTCTAGTTATGTTTATTACTCACTGGGTCGGAGTACTCACTTTACTCCCTGCACTTGCGTGAAGATCCAGGGCAGTCTCAGGCTGAGTAGATCTAGTTGATCCAGAGTTCTTATTTCGAAGTATTTGAGGTAACTGCAGGGCGTTCGCAGCCGATGATTCTCCCTTATACCCTTATCTTTTTATTTCCGCATTCTCAGTTTTTATACAGACTTTGTAGTAGGATGTTACTCTGTATTTTAGAAGCTCATGTTCGTGACACCGGGTCCTTGTTGGGCTGTATTGATATTTTGTTGGATTTTCCTGCACTGTTATCGGTATTTTAGACCTTTGACTTAAATGGCTTTTATCTTCATCTGGTTAATAAATGGGGTTGTTGTTGGAAATGGTCGGGCTTGCCTAGTAGTGTGCTGGACGCTATCACGACCGGGTTGGGGTCGTGGCAATAAATAGTAGGCAACAACATCATCATAAATGTTTCTCAACAAATAATAAATACAAGTGCAGTCAATTAATCAAGTCCTTCAAATATAAATCTTTCGCCTATAAATCATTCAAGTAATAATCTCTAAGATAATATGTTTTTCAATAAATATATTTCGAATATACTTCCTTTCGAGTAAAGGTCATCTTGTGACGCCTCATTTCAAAATCATAAACAATATAGGTTTCAGCCCACTTTCATATTTTCACGGCACCTCATGCCCATATTTATATCACAGTCGCACGGACAACTCACTGGCCATTAAATAACACCATAATAATTTTTCCGTCACCTTGTGCCCACATATTTCTGTCTCACATCACAAAACAATATTCTCATATTACTCAATTCTTAGGTATCATACCCAATACAATTAAGAATATTCACTGAGCCTCATTCACTTAACATAAAATAGAGTACAACTTCTAACTCAATTAGGATATCAACAAGAAAAGATGAAGTTATTTTTAGAAATCATTTGGTAAAAACAACACCGTTTTCAATTAAAGTACAACATCGAATGAGTCATTACCATTAATACGAGAAATTAATAAATCAAAACATAGTAGAAATTCCTTTAGTAAAGTACAACCTCAAACGGTTTAAGGAAAATTTAGTTGAGAAATTCATTGAGTTAAAAATGTAACAATTATTGAAATTTAAAGTATTGAAAATATATAAAAAGAATAAGGTGAGGTATTGTAAACACTATGTATTCCAACACAAAGGATCACAATAGTAAAGGGATCTAAACAGTTAATGCACTTGAATTGTTAATAACAAGTAACACAGCAAAAAGAAAGTGCACGACATCATCCTTCGTGCTTTCACACTCTCTCTCGAAAATAATACATGGCATGACACTTCATGCTTTACACTCTTCCTCACCCAAGCAACAAACACAAGGCAAATAGGATAAGGGAATCTATAACATCGAAATAAAATCAAGTAACAGCGGAAAATCAGTAAATAAACATAAAAGACAACATAACTCAATTAGAATCAGGAAGATCAATGACAAGTGCACTGCATCACCCTTCACGATTTTACTCTCTCGTCACCATAAGAATCAATATAAACTGCATAGCATCACCCTTCGTTCTTTTACTCTCATCCTCACCATAAAATCAATATAATCGGAAAGGAATTGTACATTCTACGGCACAACATCATCCTTCGTGCTTTACACTCTTCCTCACAAAATCATACACGGCATCACCCTTCGTTCTTTTACTCTCATCATCACCATAAAATCAATATATTGGCACGACATTGTACATCGTGCGGCACGACATTACCCTTCGTGCTTTACGCTCTACCTCACAAAATCATACACGGCATCATCCTTCGTGCTTTAACACTCTTCCTCTCCCAAACAACAATCACAAGAAATAAGGGCAAGGAAATGAATGAAATCACAATAAAATCCCGGCAAGGGAACAATAGTACAACATTCAAATCCCGGTAAGGGAACAACATTAAAATAATAACAATCCCGGCAAGGGAGACGATATCATAATTCTCTCTATCCTTTCTTCTTTCACGTTTACTTCACAACTTGAGCCAATGCTCTACAATGTTCAACAATTCATTTCTCAACTTGAGCCAATGTTCAACAATAAAATTCTCAACTTGAGCCAACGCTCTACCATGTTCAATTAACAATAATACTTCAATAAGTTATATTCCTCAATAAAAATTATCATATAGAGCATATACAATACTAAACAGAGTCACATTAATCAAAAGTATAACACTCACACCAACGTATAGATACTCGTCACCATGCTATACGTCATACTCAAAAATAACATATAAAAAATAGGATACAACTCCTAATCCCTCAAGCGAAGGTTAGACCAAACACTTACCTTGCTTTTCTACCAATTCAAAATTCCAACAAGCCTTTGCCTCGCGAATTCATCCGGAGCTTCAAATCTATTAATAATAATTCAATATACTCAATATAAATCGTACGAATTAATTCCATAAGAAATTACTAATATTTCAGATTAAAATTCAAAATTTATTTCAAACTCCACAACGCGACGCGTGCTCCGAATCCAAGAAAAACTCACAAAATCCGAACACCCGTTCCGACACGAGTTCAACCATACAAAAATTATCGAATTCCGACATCACATTGTCTTTCAAATCTTCACTTAAAGTTTTGAATATTTCTACCATTTTCAACCCAATTCTTACCTATTTGAACTCGAAAATCTTCACACAAGATTTATTTGTACATACATGTATTCATAATACTATTACACCTAAGAATCATAGTCTTAATCCCTCATCTATTACACTAGAACCGAAATTGAAGGCTATGGTTAGAACTTTACCTCTCAGATGAAGATCTTGTAATTGAGTTCTTTGATTCTTGAAGATTGATGCAAGATTGGATGATTTGAATGTTGGGTTTCCTCCTTCTCTCTCTAAAATGCTCTCCCCTTTCTCTAGAACACCAGAAAATACCTAAAAATATAACCCATAAAACAAGTTAAATAAAATTGGGATCGGGTCATAAAACTGAGTGTCACGACCCAAACCCCGCTCTGGTCATGATGGTGCCTCTCGTGAAGACAAGGCCAGCCAGACAATCTCAGAACACCACTTTTAAGCAGTTAATCAGTTAAATAACAATTCGAATATGATTTAATGATATTAATTAACGTAATTACAACCCAACACAGCTCGACCGGGGTGTCACAAGTCACGAGCATCTATAAGAATGAAATTCCCACTTTACAGTCTAGAACTACACTGAACAAGAATAATGAATAACATAGAAAGACAGTGGTGCTGCTAACGTTGGCAGAACCTCGCTAAAACCTCTACAACTCTGCATCCACGCAGCCAATACCCGCTACCGGGTGAGTAAATACCTACAACTGCATGTGAGGTGCAGGGAGTAAAGTGAGTAATCCAACTCAGTGAGTAATAAAGTTGAATAATAACTAAGCAGCAAGAAATCACGTAACGCAACCAACATGCTATATTGAAGCCGGGTATAATTTTCTGAGAAAAACAGTGAAATCGGCGAAATCTTTAGAAATACCTTGGATCAGTTCAAATCTCTTTTGAAAATGATCTTTTCAACAATTACGAAAATGATTTCAAAACAGTTAGTGCTGATAGGCACGGAAAATCCACCCCTCGGGCACAAATACCAGAGTATAACAGGTAAAGAGGCAAATAAGTACGCAAGCTGAGCACATAAAAGTTCGCCCCTCGAGAAATATCTCAAAATGAGCCATCCCCACGGGCTCACTCTCAACAGCACTCTCAACCCCTCGGGCTCTCTCTCTCAGATCACTCTCAGAAGTATCATATAGTAGCCACTGCAGCGTGTAGCCCGATCCACATATCGTTGTGGCGTGCAGCCTAATCCATAGCTCGCTGCGGCATGCAGCCCGATCCGTATGGGTACCCGCGCTCACTGTGGGGGTGTAAACTCCGGAGGGGATCCTACAGCCCAAGCGCTATATCACTGCGGCGTGCAGTCCGATCCAATATATACATACTGCTTCGGCATGCAGCCCGATCCATATAATATACTGATGCAGTGAACAACCCGATCCATACATATATACTGCTGCGGCGTGCAGCCTGATCCATATATATATCCTCACATCTGGCCCTCGGCCACACTCAGTCAGAATATCATCACAAGCCCCTCGGGCATTAGTAAAACAATAGTCCTCAGCCCAAATTATCATTTAAGACTCAAATATGAGTAAAAGTGGTTGAGTTGTAAAATAGTGGAGAAACAATATGACTGAGTGCTAGTAATAAGTCAAAACAGTGAGGAAACAGTGAAAATAATCCCCGAAGGGTTCAAATAATTGGCACGAAGCCCAAATATGGCAATCATCCCAAATTATGATGATAACAAGTAGTTTCAGTCAATTACGCAGTAATTTTATCAATCGGGACGGACCAAGTCACAATCTCCAACAGTGCTCTCCCCCACGCTCGCTATCCGGCATGTATGTCACCTCAATACAGCACTATGGTGTGCAAATCCGGGGTTTCAAACCCTCAGAATATTATTTACAATTATTACTCACCTCGAACTGGTAAAATCTCTACCTCGCGACGCCTTTGCCCCTCAAACCGGCCTCCACGCGCGTTGAATCTATCCAACATCAGAGCAAATACATCACAATATGGTAAGGGAACATAATCCAATCGAAAACACTCAAAAAATATCAAAAAATCATGAAGTTGGCAAAACCCTAGCCCCGGGCCCACTTCTTGAAAAATTAGAATATTCACATCTCCGGATTCCTTATCTCACCACGAGTCCATACATATCGAATTTACCAAAATCCGTGCTCAAATGCTCCCTCAAACCTCAAATTTTCATTCTCTTAAGTTCAAGCTCTAACCTCCATTTTTGACCTCTACTTCCTTGATTTTTCACCCTTAATTCATGCAATAACACATTAGATTTACGTTTTAGGCTTAGAATTCCTTACCTCAATGAAGTCCCTTAATTCCCTCTCCAAAATCTCACAAAAGCTTCCAAGTTCGAAGTGAAAATATTGGGTTCTTTAAAAAATTCGCGAAGATAGAATTTTAATACATCTGAATAGGCCTTTTCGCTTCTGCGATAGCCAGGCCGCTTCTGCGCACCCGCTTTTGCAGAAATTGTTCCACTTCTGCGGAACTTCACTGATTGCCTGGGACCGCTTTTGCGGTCACAAACCGCTTCTGCGAAAGCTGCTTATGCAAAAAATGGTCCGCTTTTGCGAAAATCTCCAAAATGCCCAACCTCGCTTCTGCGACTCCTCATACGCTTCTGCGAAGCCGCCTTTGCGAACAGCCTTCCGCTTCTGCGAAAATTGCCCGAATTTAAGCCATATCGCACCTAAGACCTTTGCAGCCGCATCTGCGACACCGCATCTACGGTTTCCTTTCCGCATATGCGGAAATACCTACTGCTGACAAAACCTGCAATTTTTTCAACTTCAACTTTCATTCCGTTAGCCATCCGAAATCACCCCAAGGCCCCCGGGACCTCAACAAAAAAAAACAATACATCCTAAAACATTATTCTAACTTGTTCCAATCATCAAAACACCACGATTAACGCTAAAACCATCAAATTACATCAATTCAAATCCTAAGTTCTTCAAATTCTTCTGAAACACGCACTCGATCAAAAACCCAACCAAACGATGTCCGAATGACCTGAAATTTTGCACACATTAAAAAATCACCTAACGAAGCTACAGCAACTCTCAGAATTCCATTCCGACCCTCGGATCAAAATCTCACCATCAACCGGAATTTGCCAAAATACTAACTTCGCTAATTCAAGCCTGATTCTACACTGGACCTCCAAAATCAATTCGGATCACACTCCTAAGTCATGAGTCACTTCCCGAAGCTAAACAAATCACCGGAAATAACATCTGAGCCTTCTAACTCATAAGTCAATGTCTGGTTGACTTTTCCAACTTTAGCCTTCTTAAAAGAGACTAAGTGTCTCATTTTCTACCAAAACCAATTCACATCAACTACAACACACCAAATACTGATAATGAAACATGAAGAAGCATAAAATAAGGGAAATAGGGCGGTAACATATGATACGACGGGTTGGGTCGTCACATCCTCCCCAACTTAAAAAAATGCTCGTCCCCGAGCGTACCCAGAGTTGTCCTAGAAGCCAACCGATAGCTGAATGACCTTACCAAGCATATACCCGGGGTGATCCCACGTTGCCCTATCCCGTATAGGTCCGATAACAGAACATAGCTGCAATTACACAATGCAGCCTAGCCCATAAATCATAGAACTACCTTTTCCCTTCTTAAACCATCAAAACGATCCAAACCTCATACCTATACTTTGAATAGTCCCGAACTAGATATAGTAACCTATACCTGTAACCTCAGGTGAAATCATATGATATACCACATAGTCCAAACACTCGAAACGATAACTTCTATTCACAGTAGTTGCCCACAACAACCAAATACTGATAGAAAACCTCTTATTAGCTTAAGTCTTATTCCAACACTTTCATATACTGCCAACGATAAGTGAAACACGCAGCAAATCGTAACCATTTATCATATCGGCCATTCATGAAACCACTTCCCTTTTGACTAATACCACAACAGATTTCCGAGCCGAACCTCGATACTATCGAGTCGAACCTCGATACTATCCTTCCAACAAGCTGAAATCAAATGTGTTCGTATTCATTAGTGACCCTAACGATAATCTCGAATCTAACACACTCCTCTAGTGATATGACACCTCAATATAGGCCTAATCCATAACTTGCATAATACGCGCACCAATATGATCGTATATACTCAAATCATGATAATGACTCAAACGAAAGGGCTGTACCTCAAGCTCATTAATACCATCACCACACAAGGTTGAGACCCCGTCTCACATCGTAAAAATAGAACATATGAATCTACCCCGAAAGGTCATATGTCCACGTGGCCTTGCCACAATTCGTGATCCTATCCAAACATTGTTACACATGAAACACCTCAAGTCACTATGCTCAAAATTGATAGCCACACACCATTTGATGTCTAAAACCAAAGCAATTCATTACACCTACGGTTAAACAAATAACATACAACACACAACCTGATAGGTCATAACCAATAATCTATTTACCGAGCAACACCCAATTACTCTTCCTGCTCGACTTTCACTATGAACCCCCAATAGAACCGCACCATATGTGCCCATAACCTAAAATTCATAAGGTCTCACAACACCGAAAAGAAACTCATGCTGAATACGTAGCCATGTCAACCTGCCAACAAACTCATTACCAAGGAGCCTGAAGCTGCTCCTTCCACTGCTACAACTCCAGCCGAAGCCGTACGATACGTGCCCGGCACCAAATCAATATCGAAATCCACAACCTTGCCCGGTGACGTGCCCGACCACAAGAAACGTATCCGAAAAGTCCCTCACACCAAAACTAAACCAATGGTAAAAACCTCTGCACTGACATCCATCGCTAAGGCCCAATTGAGAAAAGCAGTCCTCCCCAACCATCCACTGGTCTTTGGAATACAAACCACTCTTCTAGAACATGAGAACTCCCAGTCTCCAACTCCATATAGCACATGAATCACCATACCTGATCCCAATTTATGCCGTATAAATATATATATCACACCTCAAGTACCCAATCATTCCGCGAAGGATATTCTTAAATTCCCCTGTGCCATCAAACAAAATCAGATATCAGCCGTCGATCTAACGAGAACATGCTACGATACTACCGAAGTATCATCAGTCTAATCACATTACCCTTTTTCCGAGACATATACCCTCATCAAATCACTTTTAATTAGCAGTACCATTTCCTTGATTACCTGAGGCTACCCGTTGCCTAAGAATTTTATGAACTTGTTTTCAGAACTGAACTGTAACTCATCTAGCCAAGAACTTCCACTGATCCCACTTGGAAGAAAAATCATTACACATCCCATGCTCCGCATGCGCATAGAAAATATACATCTCCAAACAATGGTAGAGATCAACAAGAACTTTCCCAAATTCGTTTGCACAAATTAAACTGCCTGGACTGAATCATTCTAACTAGACCAAGCTAAGCAAGCCATCAAAGCCCCTGAGCATTGCTGCAAAATGCCTGTAAGAACCCATTACCTTGAACACATACAAGGAATTAATCATATCCTTACCATACCGATTCAGTCTACTATCAAGCTATTCCATCTATCTAATTTCCCTTCTGATTCATCATAAGCTTGATATTCCATCTTATTTTAGTACCACAATGCGTCAACCCAAGCTTACCACACAAGACTCAAGCATAAGACCACACTGTCTAAAACCCATAAGCCGCCAAATACTCTCTCAAAATCTCCGGGAACATCACGTTCCAGAATGCTTTACTCAAAAGAACTCCCTGTGAATTTGAATTAGTTACCTTTACTTCCCAGATACCGATACATAGGATCCCATAATTAACATAAAAATACCAGAAGTCTTGCCCTCTTCCAATGAAAACACAATCTCTAACCACATGCACAATCTTAAGATACCCGATTGTTCCTCGTAGAATCTTGCTCACATTAGAACCATTCTCAAAAGTCATTTACTTCTTATTAAAACAGCAAATCACATGACCTGATAGACAGAACCACCCGTGCCTCACTGGCACTCCGATACCGCTGTCGACGCCCCTTTTTTTTTCCTAAAGCGAAATTGGGTTCATGACATTCTGGAAGACAACTCTTTTCCCACTTTGGGAATTGGGTTTTTTGAGAGTTTGGAGAGTCGCCACCTAATGATTATAGTGCATTAGGACACTTTTAGAAGAATTAAAGATGCATACCAGATCTTTGGGTAAAGGCTTGAAATTATCTCGAGGGGAAGGTGTTAGGCACCCCTCAAGATCTACTAGTATGGTTCCCAGCCATGCTATAATTGTGACTTTAGATGTGTCACGTCCCAAACTCGAGGGACATGACCGGCGCTCGACCGGGTATCCCCAGTCAAGCGGACCTGGGTGCCTTTCCTAACCCATGAGCCACCCTTTGTTTTCCTTATTCGGTATTCCAGGGATTAGCCACATAAATAAATTTTACATCACCCTTTTTCAAATCATACATACATAATAATTAGTGAAATTACCAATTCGTTGTCCAACAAAAGAAACATGAATATACATAGCTTCTAACCCACATCCACTGTCTATGGAGCCTCTAAAGATACAACAGGATAATACAGTACTTGCCAATAATAAGGCTCCGGCTATACCTTACACAACAACAAAATAATACTACAGAAACGAGTGGCCTGAGCCACGTAGGGCCCCGAGAGGAATGGGGCTCACCAAAATAGTTTACGGAAGGCGAAGAGGGAGCTACGATCGGTGGACTGGAATACCTACTGTAGATCCACCTACAATCATGACACGAATGTAGCACCCCCGGCAAAAGGGACGTCAGTACACTTGAATTGTACTGGTATGTATAACAAACTTTGCGCCATGTAAACTCAAGCCATAGACAAATAAGTAACAGCAATAGAAACAACAATCAATTTCCATAAAGAAAGAACAATCAAGACAAACAAGTTTTACAAACTCTCCGTTTTCCCTTCCATATTTCCACATCAATAGATTTCACATTTTTTTTGCTCATATTTTCATTTCAACAGTGATTTCGATCACTTTCCACCCTTATTACCTCGGCCACCCTTATCACCACAACCCGCACCTTATTACTTCGTGTGCGGCGCGCAACCCGATCCCACCTTACAATTTCAATTCACAAACAATCACAACAACAGCAATGAACAATTCACAAAGATCACAACAACACTTCTTAAGGAATAGCAACAATAAATTACAAGTGTTTCCATAACCATCCATATTTTTCCGTCACATTCCACAATTCACAAGTGTTTCATATTACAACAATATTTGCCCACGATAAGCAATAGATGTTACTATCTCAATTATTTCAGTCGCATCACTTACAACTTCCTTACGTCATTTGTTCTTCATTTAATACCACATATCAAACATTTGAACACCAATAAGGCGATTTTACAAAGTCAAGGTTAGCCATACATACCTGGAGTCGAATTCCCTTTTTAAACTCCTATTATCAGTCACCAAGCAATCTAGCCACGTCAATCTAGTTTATAAATTAAAACATATTTCTTAGAATTTGAAATTCACAATTATTACCCGAACACATTTAGGTTATCAAGCACA
>MU705185.1:152024-167506 GCA_026770625.1 Nicotiana glauca
TTTGAAATTCACAATTACTATCCGAGCTTATTTAGGTTATCGAGCACAGCCCCTCACTTCTACCCAATTCCCCTTATTAAATTTTTGATTTTGAAAGACATGCATGTGAGTTTCCACCCATTATTTCAAGAATCAAATAATGAGACTCCCTCCCTTAGCTTAAAATCTTGAAATCAAGGAAAAAAGGTTAGGGATTTTACCTGTAGAAATGGAGATGAAGACACTTGCTTTAAAATTTTCTGAACCGAGTAATTTGAGGAACAATTTTGAAGAAGATAAGATTTTCTCTAAAGAACCCCTCCTCCCTCTCTCTTATTTTGTTCAGAAAAATGGTTAAAATGAGGGGTTAGGGCATTATATTAGAAAGGGGTTCGGGTTTTAAATTTTAGAAAATAGAAGTCCGGGTGAGATCTGCGGTCGCATTATGCGATCGCAGAATCGAAATGCGGTCCGCATATTGGACCGCATTTTCAATATCAATTTAGACCAACTCTCTAATCCACTCTGTGGTAGGAATGCGGTCCGCATATCGATTATGCGGTCGCATAATGGACAGCATTTTTGACATCAACTTAGACCAACTCTCTGCTTCACTCTGCGGTAGGAGTGCGGTCCGCATATCGATTATGTGGTCGCATAATGGATCGCATTTTTGACATCAACTTAGTCCAACTCTCTGCTTCATTCTGCGGTAGGAATGCGGTCAGCATAGCTGATCTGCGACCGCATTCTGGACCGCATTTTTGATAATTTTCTGGAAAAATTGATTCTTTTGATTTTTAAAGGCTTAGATCACTACCAAGGTCCAAACCGCGTTCTACCCATTCCAATCATATATTCGGAGTCGACACCACGAGTTACTAAGTTTTGAGACCAAAAGTTATTCACGGGGCCTTACAAGATGTAAATGTAAATAAACAAGTGCAAGAAGCACAAAAGGTTAAAAGAAATGCTGAATTTTAAAGGAGCAATTTTTGTAAAAAAAACGTGCAAGGAGAGGAAAAGATCAAGTTCTTAGTGCAAATAATTTGAAAGATCATGCGAGAAGCAGAAATTGAAAATGCGATAGTTTTAAAGATTCAGAAAATTTTGTTAAACTAATAAGGAAGGAGAAAGGGGTCCTAGGTTTATACATTACATGGATATCCACACAACACTGGTACTCAGTTGTATGCGGAGTGTTATCGTGTAATCATCATCTCCATGTCTACCCTTCCCACCCCGTTAAGTTATTAAAGCGCAGAACGGCGTCGTTTACTTATCGCATGCTACTACCCATCCCAATCCTATTAGTCTCAGGGTATTAGGACTTCTAATCCTAAAGGGAAAGAAAGGGATGGGGGCCTTTGTGGAGTTGAAAGAATAAAATTCTAGCTCGACATTCAAAACAAGTATCAATTAAAGGGGGAGAACAAACAAACATACAAGGCTCAAATTAACCCCAGAAGTCAAACAATCATTTAGTTTGGCATGCTTTGACAAATACTGATTTGGTCTTAGATTAAAATTAAGCAGCGAGCATACTGGTTCAACACATGTATTTAAACAGAAAGTCTGCATTAGGCAACTCGGATACAGTTGTCAAGGACTGACCCAATTCATTAATTAGCCAACCTTTTGTTTATGAGTTGAAATAAAAACCTGGGCGTAGGATCTATTAATTTCAGGAAAAAGATGCAAAGAGTTACCAGTAGTTTAAAAAAATGCAAGTCGATTTTAGAAAAAGAGTTATCAGTTCAAATAAAGAGAAAAGATGCAAACCAATTTTAGAAAAGAGTTACCAATTGTTTTAGAAAAGATGTAGACTGATTAAAAGGTTTACGAGTTTTGGGGGAGTGCAGATTGGTTATAGGAAAAGGTTTACCAATTTTAGCGGGTTTCAGAAGTAGAAAATTGCTAGTTTTAGTAAAGACATGAGTTCCAGCAATCGATAATGCTTAAGAAAGAATGACGTTATTAAAGACGAGGTTTCATGCTTTCTATACATTTACTAATTTTAACACCCTTTCATGAAATTAATAGGAGTCCTATACACATGATGCCTATATGCAACCTTGTTATTAAGCCTATAAACGGTTTGCCTAATGACATTTGTATATGCAGAAGTGCAAGAGCCTATAGACATGATCTCTATATGTGTCATTAAAGAACATGAATGTTAAATCCTATAGACATGCTTTGTAGGTGATTTTGCGGTAAAGTTAAGCGTTAAATCCTATAGGCATGGTCTCTATATGATTGAATCAATATTAAAGACCCTATAGGTAGGATTTCTAGTTTGATAAAAAAAATAAAAATCCTAACTCATGATTTTTACCCCTTGGATGCGAGAAAAGTAAAGACCCCTCCCATACCCTTTTACTATACTCCCCGAGTTTCATACAAAATTATTACAACCCACTGAATCAAACTGGAAATTAAAAGATACACCAAAAGCTAACAGCTAGATCCGAGCAGCCTGATTCAACCTTAATGTCTAATAACATGCGATTGAGCAACTTCCGGGATCCAGATTTCCTAAGCCTTCTCTTTATCAAAGGTGTTTCAAAGTTCCAAGGATTATCAGGGATTCCAGGCATTGCTTACACCCAGGATACTATCAGAATTAGAATAGTGCAGTATGGAAGAGCCAGCTCTCATGCATCCAAGTTCAGAGGGAGCTCAGAGGTCCCAAAGCATGGCTTGCAAGAGAGGGGCGGAACTTATAGCTAAGAGTAAGTCCAAAGTGAAAGGGGAATTGGGGAGCCAGGGCAGGTGGTGGTCATACCTAGCCACAAAGTAGGCTGGCACACCCCTGACCACTCGGTTGGTTGAACAAGATAGGAGCAGACCTTTTGAAGGTCAGACCAAAGTCTAGATAGTGATTAGGATCGTATCAGGCCCCAGTCCAGGGCTCAGACACATAAAAGGGGAAAAGGGAATGGGAATTGATTGAGTTTGGGATTCAAAGAATCCAGTTCAGGATCATAAACAGCAAATTGGAGTGATGTTATGTCCTGAACCATAACTCACATACAAAAGGGTAAAGGGTAAGGGGATTCATAAAGTATCAAATTCATGACAAACAACTGATTGCATACATAATTTAAATACTGAACTATAAAGGAAAGGGTAAACATGCGACAATATGCTTGAAACAAATGGGAAGAATTAAACACATTGTTGTTGAGGCATGTAAAATAATTGAGACATACCAATGCCACAACCCAATTCCCGAACCCGGTCATGATGGCGTCTCTCGTGAAGACAAGGCTAGCCAACAGATTAGCAATACTTCTTTTAACAATTTCTTAGCAAGAAAGAGTCGAAAACAATAAATAACATTATCATAAATGTGGAAGAAAATGATATAACGGGGAACCATCTCGGCTCAGCACGAAATCGGGGTGTCACAAGTCACGAGCATCTAAAGAAGCCTGAACACAACTACACGGCTAAGAATATACAATAATAAATTCTGAGAAATTCTAAAGACAACGTCCGGTGCCGCGAACGCTGGCGGTCACCTTGCTCAGCTGCAATAGTAGTACCTTCAATCAGCTAATAATCCGCTACCGGGTGAACAATACCTGCAACTGCACGCGAGGTGCAGGGAGTGAAGTGAGTACTCCAACTCAGTGAGCAATAGAAGTAATTAATAACTGAGCGGTAAGAAACCACGTATAACAGATCATCATGCTATATAGAAGCAGTGAAAAGCCCTTAGATTGAGAAAATCAGTGAAAATTGTGAAACCTTTCAAGGTATCTTGGCTCAGTTTTAAACCTCTTTTTAAGATGATCCTTTTAACAGTTGCGAAAATAACTTTCAACAACTAGTGACACTATGCACAGAGACCCGCCCCTTGGGCAATATTCTTATTCTCGGTCAGCCACTGTTACCTGACCAAACGCATCATACAGTGTCATTGTTACCACTGTCTAAGATTTATCCTCTTTAAGAGTGATCAAACAATGCCAGAACAGCAAACAGACATCTCAAAAAATAACACAAACAATGAATAGTGAACAAATGCATGAATGCAATGCAATGCAAATAATGGTACATTCCAGTACCTGTTGCGGCGTGCAGCCCGCTCCATTTATTTATCGTTGACGGCGCTCACTGGGATGTGTACAGACTCCGAAGGGGCTCCTACAGCCCAAGCGCAATATAAGCCATATCGTGGCATCAAACAGGCTCTCGGCCTCAGTATCAATATATCATCACTGCGGCGTGCAGCCCGATCCATATCATAGGAAAATATATCCTCACTATTGGGTACTCAACCCATCTCAGTCAAATAAATGCGCAGCCACTCGGGCATTACGTACTATAGGGATCTCAGCCCTCATATTCATTTTATTTATGATTTCATGTTCAAAATACAGTTCTTATCATATTTTTAACAGTTGAAAACATGAATAAGAGTATGATTTATGCAAACAAGTGAGGAAAAACAAATGAAGATCCCCTGAGAACTCTACAGGTCGGCACAAGGCCCGAAACATGGCAATAAGCCCAATTCACAGTAATAAAGTATGCGTCTCAATCGCCAATATAGCAGAAATATCACTCGGGGTGCACCAAGTCACAAATCCCCAATAGTAAACGACCCCGCATTCATCATAGAATGCGTGTCATGCCTCAATACAGCGTTACAATGTGAAATCAGGGGTTTCAAACCCTCAGGATATCATTTACAACCATTACTCACCACGAACCGGCGAAATCCCTAGCTCGCGATGCCTTTGCCCCTCAAATCAGCCTCTACGCGCATCGAACCTAACCAAAATCAGAGCGAATACATCACAATATGCTAAGGGAACAATACCCAATCGAAAACAATAGAGAAATAGCAAAAATCTCGAAACTAGCAAAATCCGAGCCCCGGTCCCACTTCTTGAAATCAAGAAAATTTTACATCAATACGATCCTTATCTCGCCACTATTCTATACATATCAAATTCACAAGAATCGGAGTCCATTTGACCCCTCAAATCAAAAATTCTCATTCAAAAACCCAAGCCCTAGTTCTTCACTTTTTAACCAAATTTCCATGAATTTAAATGTTGAAATCATAATTAGATGATGTTTCTAGGCCATGCGACTTACCTCTAATTGATTCCCAGTCAAAACACTTCAAAAATATCATCAAAGGCTCCCAAGCTCGCTAAAAAATGGTGGAAAATGAACCCACGTCGCGGATGAAATGTTCTTAAAACATTCCGCCCAGGTGACAAATCCTTCTTCGCAAACGTGATGGCCCTCTCGCGTTCGCGATGGCGAAAAATCCACTGGGACATTTTCACTCTTCGTGAACGCGAAGCCCTTCCGCGAACACAATGCCTCAGCCGCCCACACTACGCGAACGCGTCGCCCTGACCGCGAACGCGAAGACCGACCAGCTCCCCTTACACGAACGCGAGTCACTGATCACGGACGGGATGCACAGCGGACAGGGACCCCCAAACTCCCTCTACATGAACACGGGGTCCCAAATGCGAACGCAAAGACCAACGGCCTCAGGCCTACGTGAACGCAACCCTGCCTTGCGAACGCGAAGGCCAAATTGGCCTGCAACTGCTGTTGTAAAATCTGCAACTCCTCAACACCCCGAAACTCTCCGTTAGCTATTCGAAATCACCCCGAGGCCCCCGGGACCTCAACAAAAAGCACAGATATGTTCTATTACCTTATTCAAACTTGCTCGAACCATCAAACACTACCGTTAACATCAAAATCATCAAATTTCATCAAATCAAAGACTAGGTTTAACTAAAACCTCCAAAACTTGCATTCGATCAAAACCCAACCTAAATACCTCCGAATCAACTAAATTTTGCACACACATCCCAAATCACTTAACGAAGATACTGCAACTCTCGAAATTTCATTCCGACCCTCAAATCAAAATCTCGCATACCAACCGGATTTCGCCAAAATCCTAACTTCGCCAAATTAGGCTAACTTCTACACCGAACCTCCAAAATAACTTCTGATTGCGCTCCTAAGCCTTAAATCATCCCCCGAACTAACCGAATCATCAGAAATCAATTCTGAGTCCTTTAACTCACAAGTTAACATCCGGTTGACTTTTCCAAACTAAACCTTCCTTAAAGAGACTAATTGCCCCATTTCCTACCGAACTCGATCAGAACCAACTCAAATTCACCAAGTACGTATATTGAAACATGAAGAAGCATAAAACGGGTAAAATGGGTAAAACGGGATGGAAATACATGAGACGACGGGCCGGGTCGTTACATCCTCCCCAACTTAAATAGACGGTCGTCCTCGAGCGTATCTAGGGTTGTTCTAGGAGCCAATCAATATCTGAATGATCATATTAAACATACACCCAAGGTGATCCCGCGTCACCCTATCTCATATAGGTCCGATAATACAACATAGCTGAAATCTCACAATCCATCGAGACCATAAATCGTGGAACCACATTGCACTTTCTAAACTTATAAATAAGACCAGAACCTCGCATCTATACTCAGAATAAGTCCGAACCAGTTGTAATATCCCATACCTGTAACTCCGTGAAATCACATGATATACCACATAATCTAGCACTTGAAACGATAACTTCTATTCACAGTTGTTACCCACAACAACCAAATACCGATAAAAACAACCTTTTATTAGCTAAAGTCTTATTCCAACATTTTCACATACTGCCAACAACAAGTGAAACACGCGATAAACCTTAACCATTCCGCAGATCAACCAGTCATGAAGCCACTTCCCTCTGACTAATATCACAACAGAGTTCCGGGCCAAACCTCGATATCCTCCTTTCAACAAGCTGAAATCAAATCCGTTCGTATCCATTAATGATCCCAACAATCTCTTCTGACCAAACACAACACCCTGATGTCATGACACATCAATACGGCCAAAGCCTCAACTTGCGTAACTACGCATACCCATAAACAATGATCTGAATTTACACCGATCATGAAAATGACTCAATTAAAAGAGTTGTACCTCAAGCTCGCCAGTACCATCACCACACAAGGCTGAGAATCCGTCTCACATCATAGAATAGAGCATATAAATCTAACCCGCAAGGTCGTATTGCGATATAGCCTCGCTATAGTGCACGATCCTATCCAACCATTGCTTCGCATGAGACACCTCAAGTCACTATACTCGAAATTGACAACCACGCACGATTGATATCTGGAACCCAAAAAAATCATCATACCCATGGTGTAGCAAGTAATATACACCATTCAATCGTGAAAGGACACAACCGATGCGTCATTCGCTAAGCAACACCCAATACGGACTTTCCTTAGAAACTAGGAAGCAAGGCATACAAAGTAACATATGGAAAACTGTTCTCAACATCGCACTGTTGTGACGTGCAACCCAATCCAGATAACATACCCGTGGTGGCGTACCACCCGATCCATAAAAATATCTCACATAGGGAAATGCACATCGAGCCAAATTTGCTTATTATAACAAAATACCGAGTATCGGTCGTAAGCATACTAAGTGCATAATGATATCTACATATAGCGTTGTAACCTACAAAATTCAAACACAACTGAGGTCCCCCCCAAACATCCACTATGAATCTCGATAGCACCGCACTACACGTGCCCACAGTCCAAAAATCATAATGCCTCACAGCACAAAAAAGCAACTCATAAATCTCCCCAGATCACTAGCAGGTTCAATAACGATCGAATCAACCTATCCTTCATCAATACTATTCGTGGCCAACCAAGCCAACTCAAGCTAAACACGTATCAAATGAGCTTACCAGCAACTCATTACCAAGAAGCTTGAAGCTGCTCCTTCCATTACTATAACTCA
Organism: Nicotiana glauca; assembly: GCA_026770625.1. NCBI lineage: Eukaryota > Viridiplantae > Streptophyta > Magnoliopsida > Solanales > Solanaceae > Nicotiana > Nicotiana glauca. Next base: position 159,843 of record MU705185.1, read on the forward strand.
TGCCGAAGCCGTACGATATGGTGCCCAACACCAAATCAATACCGAAATCCACAATCTCGCCCGGCGACATGCCCTACCACAAGGAACGCATCCAAAAAAGTCCCTCAATACCGGAACTGAATCAATGGTAGAAACCTCTATACTGACATCCGTCTCAAAGGACCAATTAAGGAAAGCAATCCTTCCCAGCCGTCCGCTGGTCTTTGGAACACAACCATTCTGCTAGAACATAGTCCGAAACACCTCGCCATGCAACCTGTGGCATTTTCCGACATAACCCATAGCACAATAGTCTAGAATAACCCAACACGGAGACAGTTAGTCTACACACCAATATCATATCCAAAATATAATATACCAAGCAAAGAAAGATCCACTCGGGCTTCCAAATCTCAATAGCCGCTAACGGTACCAATACACACAATCCACAACCACTACATAGCCTTAACATGAGAACTCCAAGTCTCCAACTCCATATAGCACACGAATCACTATACCTGATCCCAACTTCTGCCGTATGAATACATATTACATCTCAAGTACCCAATCATTCCATGAAAGATATTCTTAAAATTTCCCAGTGCCATCAAACCACTCATATATCCGCAGTCGATCTAGCAAGAAAGTGCCGCAATACTGCCGAAGTATCATCAGTCTAATCACATTACCCTTCCAAGACATTTAATCTCGTCAAATCACTTCCGATTAGCAGTACCATTTCCTTGATTACCTGAGGATACTCTTTACTTAAGAGTTTTATGAACTTCTTTTTAGAACTGAACTATAACTCATCTAGCCAAGACCTTTCGTTAATCACGTCTAGAAGAAGAATCATTACACATTCCATGCTTCGCATGCCCCAAGAAAATATATACATCTCCGAACCACGTTAAAACTCAACAAGAACTCTCTCCCAATTCCATTTGCACAAGCTAAATTGCCAGGACTGAATCCTGCTATCCAAACCAAGCTAAGCAAACTGTCAGAACTCAAGAGCCTTGCTGCACAATACCTGTAAGGGCTCACAACCTCGCACACATACAAGGAATTAATCATATCTTTACCATACCGATTCGGTCTACTAAAAAGCTATTCTATCTATTTAATTTCCCTTCTGGTTCATTAGCAACTTGATATTCCCTCTTGTTGTGGCACCAAAATGCCTCAACCCAGGTTTACCACACGAGATTCGAACATAAGGCCACACTTTCTATGACCCATAGGCCACTGAATACCCTCTCAAATGTTTCTAGAAATACCACATTCCCGCATGCTCTTCTTGAAGAACTTACTGCAAATCTGAATTCGTTGCCATTACCTTCTAGTTATCGATACACATAATCCCATAATCATCATAAAAATAGCACAAGTCTTGGCCTTTTTCAGTGGAACACATTCACTAACCACATACACAAACTTAACACATCTGATTGTTACATGTAGAATCTTGAATACATTAAAAGCATTCTCGAGAGTCATTCACTCTTACTCAAACTGTAAATTACCTAACTTAACGAACTGAACCACTCATGTCTTATAGCACTTTGACACTACAGAAAATGATCTCATACCAATACGAACCACCATCTTCCTTCTCTATGCACTGTGCATTCTTTATCAACAACAATTCATGACATCCTTGTACTTTCTCACATCTGCGAAGCACCATATAACTTTTGTCAAAATTTTTGCTTCACTCGTGCCATCCTCGGATCAACTTATGCAACCAGAACTGATCTGTCAGCATACCTCAAAATGGAACCACATAGCACATAACCGTGCAATCAGCTAATCAACAGCAACCTCCCCAACTTGGCTCGAAGCCATATATCAAGACACATTAAATAACCCATAATACTTTTACTCTAATGATGCCACAATATCATAGTGAGATTAAACTCAAATCATTTACTAGTTTATGAAAACATAGATCATCTAGTATTGAAATCCTCTGTAAACCTAGCATTCATCCCAACAACAGTTGAGTCCACCCTCTAAAGCAACCCGAAATTATCAAATTTCAACACGTACTCTTCAATTACACATGGGATCTTCTAACAATGCATATAAGAAGCGTACCATTCAGGAACACTCCGCAGGAGATAACCCACCTCCTCCACCTCAATTTAGTACTTCAGCACACCTTCTACCATTATATACGTTACACAGTCATTTAGTCTTCCTGACTCTGAACTCACACCGCCACACGTAATGCACTTTACTTTCCAACTAGGAGATACGAAAAATATTCTTCATGTGCTCATAACTCGGGGCTACACAACAGACCACAATAGGAAATGAATCACTTAACAGTTCATCTATTATCCAGCAGGCTTCTTCGTCACTACCAAGTTATATAAATACACCTCGCAGCACTAACATACTCATCACATGGATATCCAACCGCCATTCTGGCTAATAAGGACAATAATGAACATATAAGTTCAAAACACTTGCTCACAAAATCAGCACTTCGGTGCTCAAGCCATAGGCAAAGATCCGGCCTCAAGTCCTCCAGACTGGCCCAACATAATCATAAAGATCACATCTCGCCCCTCGATCGGGAAATCCCAAGCCATCAAGGCACATACAATAATGAGCGCTCATGCGCTCATACAGACGTATGGGAGGAATTTCAAGAGTTATATTCCAAGCTGAATCAAGTACGCACGATAAGAATTCCAAGAAAGTGATGTTTTTTCCTAAAGGTTCTGCAGCCTCTCGAGGATAAATACAGACGCCTCCGTACCGATCCGCGAGACTCTACTAAACCTGCTCATGACTCATGAGACCTAGTAACCTAAGCTCTGATACCAACTTATCACGACCCAATTCCCGAAACCGGCCATGATAGCGCCTCTCGTAAAGACTAGGCCAGCCAACAGATTAACAATACTTCTTTTAACAATTTCTTAGAAAGAAAGAGTCAAAAACAATAGATAACATTATCATAAATGCGAAAGAAAATGATATAACGGGGAACCATCTCGGCTTAGCCCGAAATCAGGGTGTTACAAGTCACGAGCATCTAAAGAAGCCTGAACACAACTAAAATGCAAATAATATTTAATAATAAATTTTGAGAAATTCTAAAGACAACGTCCGATGCTGCGAACGCTGTCGGTCACCTTGCTCAGCTGCAATAGTAGTACCTTTAATCAGCTAATAAACCGCTGCCGGGTGAACAATACCTACAACTGCACGCGAGGTGTAGGGAGTAAAGTGAGTACTCCAACTCAGTGAGTAATAGAAGTAAATAATAACTGAGCGGTAAGAAATCACGTATAACAGATCATCATGCTATATAGAAGTAGTGAAAAGCCCTTTCATTGAGAAAATCAGTGAAAACTGTGAAACCTTTCAAAGTATCTTAGCTCAGTTTTAAACCTCTTTTGAAGATTATCCTTTCAACAGTTGCGAAAATAATTTTCAACAATTAGTGACACTATGCACAGAGACCCGCCCCTCGAGCAATATTCTTATTCCCGGTCAGCCACTGTTACCTGACCAAACGCATCATACAGTGTCATTGTTACCACTATCTAATATTTATCCTCTTTAAGAGCGATCAGACAATACCAGAACAGCAAACAGACATCTCAAGAAATAACACAAACAACGAATAGTGAACAGATGCATGAATGTAATGCAATGCAAATAACGGTACATTCTAGTACCCGCTGCGGCGTGCAGCCCGCTCCATTTATTTATCGTCGACGGCGCTCACTAGGGGTGTGTACAGACTCCGGAGGGGCTTCTACAGCCCAAGCGCAATATCAGCCATATCGTGGTATCAAAGAGGCTCTCGGCCTCACTATCAATATATCATCGCTGCTGTGTGTAACTCGATCCATATCATAGGAAAATATATCCTCACTATTGGGTACTCAACCCATCTCAATCAAATAAATGAATAGCCACTCGGGCATTATGTACTATAGGGATCTCAGCCCTCATATTCATTTTGTTTATGATTTCATGTTCAAAATACAGTTCTTATCATATTTTTAACAGTTGAAAACATGACTGAGAGTATAATTTATGCAAACAAGTGAGGAAAAATAAATGAAGATCCCCTAAGAATTCTACAGGTCGGCACAAGGCCCCAAACGTGGCAATAAGCCCAATTCACAGTAATATAGTATGCGTCTCAATCGCCAATATAGCAGAAATATCACTCGGGGTGGACCAAGTCACAAATACCCAATAGTAAACGACCCCGCATTCATCATAGATTTCGTGTCACGCCTCAATATAGCGTTACGATGTGAAATCCGGGGTTTCAAACCCTCAGGATATCATTTACAAATATTACTCACCACGAACCGGCAAAATCCCTAGCTTGCGACGCCTTTGCCCCTCAAATCGGCCTCTACGCGTGTCGAACCTAACCAAAAGAAGAGCAAATACATCACAATATGCTAAGGGAATAATACCCAATCGAAAACAATTGAGAAATAGCAAAAATATCGAAACTAGCAAAACCCGAGCCCCGGGCCCACTTCTCGAAATCCAGAAAATTTTACATCAATACGATCCTTATCTCTCCACGATTCTATACATATAAAATTCATAAGAATCGGAGTCCATTTGACCCCTCAAATCACAAATTCTCATTCAAAAACCCAAGCCCTAGTTCTTCACTTTTTAACCAAATTTCCATGAATTTAAATGTTGAAATCATAATTAGATGATGTTTCTAAGCCATGGGACTTACCTCCAATTGATTCCCAGTCAAAACCCTTCAAAAATCTCGTCTAAGGCTCCCAAGCTCGCTCAAAAATGGTGGAAAATGAACCCAAGTTGCGGATGAAATGTTCTTAAAACATTCTGCCTAGGTGACAAATCCTTCATCGCGAACACGATGGCCCTCTCGCGTTCGCGGTGGCCAAAAATCCACTGGGCCATTTTTACTCTTCACGGGCTCGGAGCCCTCCCGCGAACGTGATGCCCTGACCGCGAACGCGAAGGCCAACCAGCTCCCCTTACGCGAATGCGAGTCACCGATCGTGGACGCGATTCACAACGGACAAGGACCCCCAAACTCCATCTACGTGAAAGCGGGGTCCCAGACGCGAATGCGAAGACCAACGGCCTCAGGTCTACACGAACGCGACCCTGCCTCGCGAACGCGAAGGCCAATTTGGCCTGCAACTGCTGTTGTAAAATCTACAACTCCTCAACACCCCGAAATTCTCTGTTAGCTATTCGAAATCACCCCGTGGCCCCCGGGACCTCAACCAAAAGCACATATATGTTATATTACCTTATTCAAAGTTGCTCGAACCATCAAACACTACGGTTAACATTAAAATCATCAAATTTCATCAAATCAAAGCCTAAGTATAACTAAAACCTCCAAAACTTGCATTCGATCAAAACCCGACCTAAACACCTACGAATCAACTAAAATTTTGCACACACATCCCAAATCTCTTAACGAAGCTACTTCAACTCTCAGAATTTCATTCCGACCCTCGATCAAAATCTCGCATACCAACCGGATTTCGCCAAAATCCTAACTTCGCCAAATTAGGCTAACTTCTACACCGAATCTCCAAAATTACTTCTAATTGCTCTCCTAAGCCTTAAATCATCCCGTGAAACTAAACGAATCATCGAAAATCAATTCTGATCCCTCTAACTCACAAGTCAACATCTGGTTGACTTTTCCAAACTAACCTTTCCTTAAAGAGACTAATTGCCCCATTTCTTGCCAAACTCGATCCGAACCAACTCAAATTCACCAAGTACATATATTGAAGCATGAAGAAGCATAAAATGGGTAAAACGGGATGGAAATACATGAGACGATGGGTCAGGTCATTACAACCCGTAGAGAAGCAAAAGAGTGCAGAAGAAAGTAAACAAAGTCCACAGCAGTGCAAGTATCAGAAAGAGAGAGAGTTTAAGTGAGAGTGAATTGTGAACCCAGATTGTGTTCTGTGTTCGTGTATGTTCAAAGAGAAGGGATGAGATATTTATAGCTTTGAAAACGTGTAGGGAAATAAGGTAATAAGTAAAATTAAAACTCAAACATGGAAACAATCACCATTCAAAATCAAATTAACCTAAGTGATTCCCCTTAAATTAGGGAAACACTGCTTAACTGATCAGCAGTCCTAATTAAGGAAAGAAAATCAGTTTGGGGCTGATTGATTATTGTCACAAAAAGAGTAGTAAAAGCATGAAGTAAATAATCCAGCCTAAGTACGAAATATACTTATTTTGGGAAAGGATTCAGCAAGGTAAAACATCACCATAAAGGAAGTGAATCAATTAATTTCTAAATGAAAGAGTAGAAAATTAGGGCTCGTAAGAAAATCTTTTGCAATCAGTCATGGGATCAAAGGAATCAAGATCAAACAAGCAAGAAACATGATACTGCACTTTATTATATAAATAGCAAGGAGTGAACAAGTATGCAGTGTTAAGCGGATTGGCAAAAAGAAGCAACACAAACATACAATGGCAGTAAGGGTAAACTATGGCTCAGTAGTAAGAAAATATTCGAAGCACGGTAGTCAAGCAGGTCAGGTAATCACATAGAAACAACAGTGAAGCAAGTAAAGAGAGCCAGAAACAAGTAAAGGTCTTATAGTAACAAGTGAGAAAATTAGGGCTTTTACAGTAAACAGGTTTTGCAAGATGGTAAGAACTCAAAATTAAACAAATTAAACGAAAAAGAAAGAACCAGCAACATTTAAACAAACAACTTTCAGAACCCAGATAAACTAAAAAAAAACAATTAGGGTTTTTAACATGCATGAAACAGATAGAGGAGAAATCATGAGCAAATCATAGCCAAAACATAAATACGTTAAAGAATTAGAGATCATTTGAAAAACTTAAAGGAAAAACCCTAACGAATGGTTGTTTTGCAAGAAAAGTCGAAGAACTTTCGACAACACACTTAAACATTCATGGCAAGTACAAATCTAGAGTGGATTTAAAAGAAAAATCAATAAAATCCCAAACATTAGGGTTTCGCAGAACCCAGAAAGGTGAGAGAGGGGAAATTAACGATAACCAGGAACGCCAAGGATCTGACTCAAACGGCCATGGCTAGCTGGAGAAAAGTCAGGGACGACCGGAGAAAGGTCATGAGTGGAAGTCAGGCAACGATTGGACCAGCTTCCTTCGAGATTTGATCGTAAAACCATGGAAGCAAACACTCAGGAGCTATGAGAGGCCATTATACATCTTCGATGGCCATGGGATTGTAAGGCCCCATAAAATTTTGTGCTTAAAACCTAGTAGCTCATACTGTCAAGGTCCGAATATTGTGTTAGGAATGTGCGGTTCGGACCCTCGGTGGTGATCTAAGCTTTAAAAATCGAAAGAATAAATTTTTCCAAAAAAATTGTCAATTCTGCGATCAAGAATGCGGTCACAGAATCGAAATGTGGACCGCATTCCTACCGCAGAGTGAAGCAGAAAATTGGTCTAAGATGATGTCAAAAATGCGGCCCATTCTGCGATCGTAGAATCGAAATGCGGACTGCATTCCTACCGCAGAGTGTAACAGAAGATTTGTCAAAGATTGAAGCTAAAATGCGGTCAATTCTGCGGCGCACTATGCGACCGCAGAACATGAATGCGGACCGCATTCTTGTCGCAGATCGTGTCAGAACATTTGGTTTTTGAGGAGCAATTCTGCGGTC
>MU705186.1:8909-72606 GCA_026770625.1 Nicotiana glauca
GGGTTGTAGGGTGTAGGGGTAGGGTGGGGTGGGGGGCAGAAAAACTAAAAAATAAAAAATAGAAATTTAAAAATAGAAATAAAAATAAAAAGTAAATTTTTTGGGGGGGTTTTGCGCGGGGGTGGGGATGGGATGGGTGGGTAGTGTAGAAAAATAAAAGAACAGAAAATTAAAAATACAAAAAATAAAAAAATTGGGGCAACTAAGTAAATTTCTAAATAAATTAGGTTTAGATCCTTTATTTTGGGTGAGTTTCATGGGTTGTATTTGGGCTGTTAAATGAGTCAGGATGGGCTATAAAAAATAATGGGTTAACTTGGGCTCAACCCAAATTGACCCATGAGCTAAAATATTTATAGCCCAACCCATTAATCTTTGGGCTAGTTGGGCGGGTTAGATGGATTTGGGCTTAAATTTTCACCCCTAAATCCAGCCCTAATACAGTCCAAATTCGATGCGAGTGAATCCCAAATCCCTAACCCACGCGTCCCTCCTTCTCTCATCTTACCGTTGCTAACGGTTTCTGACGCAAGATTCCCCTTTCCTCTCACTCGCTCGAATTCGAGTTGTATCACGATTGGAAGGTTCTGGATATGATATGCTGGATGAGTGTGAGGCATTGGATTTATTTGACTCAATCTGAACCCCACATTCATCAAGGACTCGTCTTTAAAAGTGGCCTTATCCGATTTTGTGAAAGGGGAAACTGGGGAACGAATTCAGAGAAAAAAGTGGAAAGGTTTCTGAAACGGATGGTTTTCTGAGTTTATTTTTCTTATTCGAAGAGTTCTTTCAAAGTTTAAGAGAAACATATATACAATTTCTCATTTCCTGAATCCGGATTTGAGTTCCAAAGAGATAAAAATTGAAGTTCAAGCTTGGTTTTCTACTGTCGTCTTGCTGGTTTGCTTCTGAACTTTGTTAGGATTTTTGGAATCCGAAGGTGTATTTGCTACTTCTTCCATATTTTGTTATAAAATATGTTTGAAGTTCAGGTTCAGTCTCGTTCTTTTTTTTTTTTTGCATTTTTGTTTTATTTAAGTGCTCTTGAATTGTAGAGTATGTCCAGAAGGGTTGTTTCGTTCTGTGGTCAAACTTCATGAAGCAGTCGAGTTTGGGTTCATCATTCAATCCTGATTCGTAGTCGAAATGATTTTTGGTGCAATATTCTCACTAATGAGTCTCTTCCTAATAGTGTAATGTATTTGAGTATTTTCACTTAGTAGAAGTTGATTTTGAGTGGTCGTTTTCTGTGTTTTAACTGTTATTGTGATGTCGAGTTTCATTTAAGTCCAGATTTCGTTGATTTCAAATAGTTGTTATAGTTTGGTTAGTCTGTCATTGTGAAACTACTCTCACATGCTGGAACTGGAAGGTTGGATCATAGGTTGGCTTGGTCTTGAGTGTTATAGTATGAGTATGGAAATCGATCGTGTGTTTACTAGGAACACGAATTGCACATCGTTTGTTTTCCTTCTCTGCAAAACATCTACTCCTATGAGATTGTCTGGAAGAACATGAGTTGCTTCTTGATTGCCTGATGTTAGCATTCTTTTAGTTTACTTGTAGTAGCATATTATTGGAATCTAGACTAGACAACATCTTCGTTTCTTTTAAATAGTCGCGCCGACAGTGAAACTCGTGTGATTTAAGTTCTGAAGCTGTGATCGAAACTTGTCGCTTGATTATAATCAATATGCATAACTTCTTGAAGCTGTGAATGTGAGTTTGAAATATTGAGACATCAATTTTGTTAGTCCATTCTAAATATGGTGTTCATATGCTTTGTTGGAATGTGAATGGTCTAGTTCATGGCTGTGTATTCGTTTATTTGGCTGCATTAGCTTGGTGTCTGATTTGGTTCACCAGTTTCCTTCCACAAAGTTCTTTTGGTTTTGAAATGGATTTCCAGTTAATCAAGGGCTCGTCTGGTCTCTTTTCAAATCGCATAAGCTAGGTGGAAGTCTGGATTCCTTGATAGTTTCATAATTTGCATTTTCTCACCTGTGCTTCACCTTCTATCTGTGTAAAATTCTTTACGGTTTGATTTCCGATAGTGGATACTATTCTATTTTCTTAGTCACTCAACTGCTTGGTACATGTGTCCCAATGAATATCCATATGCTTACTTAATTTTACTGCTATTTGTTGGAAGCCATCGTTTAACATAGCTTGCTGGACTGCTAGATTGCTTAGGATTTTGATACAATCAAGTCCAGCTTTATCTTTGTACTGTCGCAGTATCAGCTTATGGATTAATAGAGATAGAACCAGTTATTGAGATGAGATCATGTTCTGAAATTGTGTACAGATATGGTGGTACTAATGGTGTAATGTTCATACAATTACCAAAGGAAAAAGTAGAAAGAAAGTTGAGCATCATCATAGGCATCTTTCTCTGATTTACTTGTTGCATCAGCTGATTCGTTAGCAGATCTAGGCTCTAAGGAATTCTCATTCCTTTCTTCCTTAACAGTTCTTTTGTCCATAAGCTCGTCCGAATCACCCTTGTGAGCATGTATATCCCTGCTGGCCCTCTGTCTATACTCATCAACAGTTTTCTTAAGCTTCTGTTGTTCATCATTTAAGTCAGCTTCAAATCTTGGGGCCATTGCATCAGTTGATTTGGCTGCAGAGGAAATTAGATCATTTTGAGCATTATCCTGGAAAGGAACTCCCACTTCTGGCCTTCCAGTTTTGTCAGCCAGTGCAAGACTAAAGTGTTTGCAGGAAACAACATATTCATATGCTTACTTGGCTGCTTGATTATGCTAATTTGATGATTGTATCTGATTGTCCTGAGGTCTTTTTTACTCGACTCTTTCATGTGCGCGAATCTTGTTAGGCGTTGCTCTCGCTAATCCCAACTCGGACCAAATCCATGTGAAGAAATTTAGTTGAGGTGCACTATGCCAAACAAAAATGACAATTGCGTGGCCCTCTTTTTAATTAGTTTTAACTGAACCTTAGAATTCGAGGCGTGCCATTTAGCAAATTTCATAGCCCTCGCAAAGTGCAAACACGTAGTTGCTTTAGGCGCGTATTTTAATAATCTACTTTCCTAAACTCGGGTGCACATTTATGTGACCCAAATCCAAATCTCAACGATGTTAAAATATGTCAAAAACTACGGGTGCATTTATGTGACGTGGTTCGGGACGTGTTTTAACAGTGTTGCAATATTCCTAAAAATGACTAAAAGCGGTTAAAGTTAAAATTTTCATAGGTTTAAAATGTTTTAAAATCAGATAATTAAGCCGAATATAACAGTTGAGCGACCGTGCTAGAACCACGGAACTCGAGAATGCCTAACACCTTTTTCGGGTTAACAGAATTCCTTACCCAGATTTTTGGTTCGCGGACTGTTAAACAGAATCAATCCTTTCCTCAATTCAGGATATTCAAACCGGTGACTTGGGACACCATAAATCTCCCAAGTGGCGACTCTGAACTTTAAATAAATAAAACCCGTTTTGATTGTCCTTTAATTGGAAAAACTCCCTTTTATTATACCCTTCCGGGGGTGTAGTAGAAAAAGGAGGTGTGACACTTACACTAATCATGTGCGAACCCCTTCCCCTTTACTTGTGTGTTTTTCTTAGAATTCTAAAATTGTTTTCTTCCAAATTTCAGCATTTTTTAACTTCTTGTACTTCAGTTGTTTGCAACCATTATGTGAAAGCTATCTAGTATTTACAATTCTTGCTTGTTTACTTGTTGTTTAAAGTCACAATTGTAGCATGGCCAGGAACCACACTAGTGGATCTTGAGGGGTGCCTAACACCTTCCCCTCGAGATAATTTCAAGACCTTACCCAATATCAGGTTTTCTAAATCAAAATTCATTCTTAGTGTCCTAATGCACTTAATCATTAGGTGACGACTCTCTAAAATTGCAAACCCAATTCCCAAAAGGAAAAGAGTTGTCCGCCCAAATATTATAAACCCGATTTCACGAGAAAAAGGGGGCATCGACAGCATGGCAACTCTGCCGGTGAATTCTTTAGGCTTTTATCATTGCATGTTATTTGTGAATTTATGTTTCTTTATATGTCTTTACTTGTTTAAGTGCCTTTAAGTTTTTTTTCTTCCTTCTTCTACTAGGAAACTGACTTGGCTCTTTGTTTTTTTTTTTAATCTCTCTTAATGCCTTCCTTTATCGCTTTCCTTTAATGCTATTGTAAATTATGAGAAACTATTATAATTATTACTTTATGAACGTGCAAATACGTGACAACTTGTTTAATTCTTGTAACTGCATATTCCACTCGCGCTAAACAGAATACCATAGCAATGCTTATAATGAGTGGTTGCGCCCTTCCGATATTATCACCCCCTAAATTTGGCAAAGGCGTATTTGCGGTAAAACCAATCGATCTATGGTGTAGTCGACGGTTCCGTGCCTTTGCATCTTGATTTGTCCGCTCAAGGGTACCAGTCTAATACCCCATAGAAACCCTACCTTGTTTAATTGTGCATGCATCATTGTCAAACCTAGCCGAGTCAGTTATGTTGTCCGCATAATGACTCTTTAAGACAGCCTTGTCCAAAGTCCATTGGGTTTCCTGAAATCCAAAAGGACGCTACCACGTTCTGTGAATTCATTTGGAGAACTAAATGCTTCTTATGCTAATTGTTGCTATTAATAGTCGAGTTTGGTGGGGGTAAGGGTCTAACACTTTTGTCTTGCAGAAAATGAGGTACGAAGTCCCCAGATTTGTCATGATCACCGACATCCACCCAAGGTTGCTAAGCTGGTGGAAAGACCTTCACTCCAGTGATCTGACTTTTGTCCGCAAATATTTGGGAAATTTGCCTTCACTTCTGGAAATCCAACCCGACAACAAAATCTAGAGGCTTCTACTCTATTCTGGGATGGCGATAGGTCTGTGTTCCGCTTCGGGGACATTGAGATGACAACTTTGCTAGAGGAAATAGGAGGATTGGCTGGTATACCATGGGAGACTCCGGGTTTGTTTATGCCAAAAAAGCGCAAGGGTCGAGGTTTTCTCAAGATGATGGGTCTAAAGAAGAATCCGGATCTAACTTGCCTGAAAGAGTCGTATATTCCCTTTGAATATTTGTACGAAAGATACGGTCGCAACAAATCTTATCATACTTACCCTGAGGAGTTTGCCCTTACATCATTGGGGCACATCCACCGAAGGGTCTTTGTCTTTATGTTTTGCTTCTTGGGGATGATAGTATTTTCTATGAAGAAGGCTAGGATCCATACCAGACTATCCATGGTCACCAAGACTTTAATGGAGGGAATTGGCGGGCAGCCATTTAGCATAGTGCCCATGATTATTGCAGAGATATACGGAGCCCTAGAAAAGTGTCAGCATGGAGCCAAGAACTTCGAGGGTTGCAACTTGTTACTCCAACTCTGGCTTATGGAGCACCTCTAAAAGGGTGAATATCGACAAGAGATCCAGCGTAGGGATTGGGATGATCATATCACCTTCCATCAGCCAAGGCGAATGATCTATATGCCCAATATGTTTGCTCAACCAGAAGATGCCAAGGGATGGTTAGAGTTGTTCGAAAATCTGAAACAGGACCAAGTATAATGGATGTTCGAATGGTTCCCTACTGAAGAGTTCATTGCTCGATCTAGGGATGCACTATTTCTTATACTCATCGATTTGAGAGGAACTTATACTTATGTCCCTCTCTGAGTCATGAGACAGGCAGGTAGGAGATAGATTATACCAAGGGTCGACAAGATGGGTCACTTCCAGGCCGAATTTCAAGATGATGACAACCCTTACAAGTGCCAAGCCCAACACATGTGGCACTGCAAAATCATCATGGGAAGAGATACTATTGAGCCGGACAGGTACTATGCTGGTTATACGCCATACTATCCAAGCTGGCTGGAGAATAATCATAGTGGTTTGGGTCAACCTGGGTTTGTTCGATGACATAAGATCATCAACGAGAAGGCTGAAGCACAGGTTAAGTACAACCAATTGCGCAAGAGGATTCGGGAATGCGAAAGCGAGCACCGGGAAATTCAAGAAGCCAACCATGTACCAAGCAACATCACCGGAGGAGAGATGGCAAACATGGTAGGGCAGGTATTGGAGAGTCACAAGATCACTTTCCATGAAGATGAGTTGCCACCAGAAGGTTTGAGTCACAATAAGGCGTTGCACATCACTGTGCAGTATGAGGATTATTTCATCCCCAGAATCCTGATTGACGGAGGGTCCAGCCTCAATATTTGTCCACTGGTAACGCTCAGAACATTGATAAAGAGCCTACATAAGATCAAGGATGGAGCCATCAATGTCAAAGCTTTCGATGGTTCTCAAAGGTCTACTATTGGGGAAATTAGCTTATGTTTGCAAATGGGGCCTACTTGGTTTGATGTTTATTTTCAAGTGATAGACGTGTCGGCGTCTTACAATCAATTATTGGGACGACCATGGATTCATTGCGCCGGGGCCGTGGCATCAACACTACATCAGGCAGTGAAATTTGAGTGGAATCAGCAAGAGGTGATTATTCATGGTGACGGCAGCAATCCCATATATAGTCGCCAGACCATCCCAGCAATTAGAGGAAGAAGAAGGATAGGTGGGGAAACTTACCACCAAATCGAGCGAGTCAACGCCATCGATAAATATAAATGGTGGGATAACAAAATTGAAAGCATACTGAACTAGAGCGGGTATGAACCTGGCAAGGGACTTGGCAGGAATCTCTAAGGAATTTCTAAGCCCATCAAGCTCAAGAAGCACGGCACCACCTTCGGATTCGGATATGAGCATACCTGGAAAGAATTCAAGGAATGGTCGCCACCATGGCACGGTCCTTACTATCCATTGGAGCAGCCGATACCCCGTTTGGAGCAGACTTTCCAACCAGCCAAAGTCATCTATGGGTCAGAAGAAGAGGAAGCATTAGCGGCGATGAGGAACTTGTTCCTGAAAGATGATGACTGCTGTGTCATTTTTTAGGAGGAGGGGGAGGAAGGCCCTTCCATACAGGCAATAAATAGAGGAGCATGCCTCAACAACTGGACCGTTAGAACCACAATAGCCCGATGTGCCTCGGGGTAGCGAGGCTGAACAAGCACCACACACTATTTTATTATACTAGTTTATTTTCCTTTTGGATTTTTGTTTTCGTAAGAAAGAGATCCAATGTTCAAAACATTTATGGAATTTATCAAAGTATTTCAAGTTTCTTATAAATCTTACTATTTTCTCTCATTACTTTACTTATACAATATTATTATTACTTATCTTGATGAACCAATGACTGTGACATGCAACGAGATAACGCAACAAACGGATATAGACTCAGAGGAAGATGATATACCAGAAGAGGTTGTTAAAGAGGTTGAGGATTTTGGGAATAGACCCAAGTCCAACTTGGATGAGACTGAAGTTGTTAACTTGGGAGATGCCAAAAATGTCAAAGAAACGCACATCAGCGTTCATTTATCGCCATTAGAAAAGGAAGAGTATACGAAATTTCTAAGGGAATATAAGGACATATTCACGTGGTCGTATGACTACATGGTTTGAGTAAGTCTATTGTGGCACACAAACTGCCAACTGATCTGACATATCCACCGGTAAAGCAGAAGCTCAGAAAGTTCAAACCTTACATGAGTTTGAAAATCAAGGAAGAAGCCACCAAGCAAGTCAAGACTAAGGTTCTCAGAGTAGTAGAGTATCCAACATGGTTAGCCAACATAGTGCCAGTACCGAAAAAAGATGGGAAGGTCAGAGTCTATGTCGACTACCGGGATCTCAACCGGGCCAGTCCGAAAGATGACTTCCCCTTGTCGAACACAGACATTTTGATTGACAACTGCGCCAAACATGAGCTACAGTCATTTGTTGATTGTTTTGCTGGGTACCATCAGATATGGATGGATGAAGAGGACGCTGAGAAAACGGCTTTTATTATGCTGTGGGGGATGTATTGTTACAAAATGATGTCATTCGGATTAAAGAATGTTGGGGCCACCTACATGAGGGTCATGACCACTATTTACCATTATATGATACACAAGGAGATCGATGTATATATAGACGATGTTATCATCAAGTCCAAGAAATCCACTGATCACATGGAAGATTTGAGGAAGTTCTTCAACAGACTGAGAAGGTACAACTTGAAGCTGAATCCTGCAAAATGTGCATTTGGAGTTCCCGCCGGAAAACTACTTGGGTTTATTGTAAGTCACCGAGGGATAGAGCTGGATCCATCAAAGTTCAAAGCCATTCATGAATTTCCACTGCCAAAGAACAAAAAGGACGTAATGAGTTTCTTGGGGAGACTTGACTACATCAGCCGGTTCATAGCTCAATCTACTGTCATCTATGAAGCAATCTTTAAGATGTTGAAGAAGGACACCGCTACCAAATAGACTGATGACTGTCAGAAAGCTTTCGACAGAATCAAAGAGTACTTGTCAACACTGCCAGTCCTGGTCCCGCTCGAGCTGGGCAGGCCTCTATTGCTCTACCTTGCAGTATTGGATGGAGCATTCGGTTGTGTTCTGGGGCAGCATGATCAAACGTGGAGGAAAGAGCATTCCATCTATTATCTCAGCAAGAAGTTCACCCCGTACAAGGCTCGGTATTTTCTGTTGGAACACACCTGTTGTGCTCTGACTTGGGTAGCACAGAAGCTGAGGCACTATTTCTATGCCTATACTACATATCTCATATCAATAATGGATCCACTGAAGTACATCTTTCAAAAGCCCATGCCCACTAGCATGCTGGCCAAGTGGCAGATCCTGTTAAGTGAATTTGACATTGTCTATATGACTCAGAAAGCAATCAAGGGATAGGCATTGGCGGATCATCTTGCCTAGAATCTCGTAGACGGAGAATACGAACCCCTAAAAACGTATTTTCCTGACAAGGAGTTATCCTTCATAGGAGAAGACATTGCAGAATCCTATGATGGCTGAAGAATGTTTTTCAAGGGAGCAGCAAATTTCAAAGGAGTTGGCATAGGAGCAGTCCTAATATCAGAAATTGGCCAGCATTATCCAGTGTCTGCGAAACTCAGATTCTCGTGCACCAACAATATGGCCGAGTATGAAGCCTGCATCTTGGGACTCAAGATGGCCATTGACATAAACATCCAAGAATTGCTGGTAATTGGGGATTCAGACTTTCTTATACATTAGGTCCGAGAAGAATGGGCAACTAAGAACTCCAAGATACACATGTATTTGCATCATGTACAGGAGTTGAGGAAGAGGTTCACAAAGACAGAGTTCTGGAATGTTTCCAGAGTCCAAAATAAGTTTGCCGATGCATTGGCTACCCTGTCATCTATGATTCAACATCCAGATAAAAACTTCATTGATCCTATCCCTGTAAAGATCTATGATCAGCCAACTTATTGTGCTCATGTCGAAGAAGAAGCAGATGGAAAACCTTGGTTTCACGATATCAAGGAATACTTGGCAAAAGGAGAATACCCAGAGCTTGCAAATCCCACTCAAAAGCGCACACTTTGGAGGTTATCCAACAATTTCTTTCACAGCGGAGGAGTCCTGTACAGGAGGACTCCTGATATGGGATTACTAAGGTGTATCGACGCAAAGGAAGCATCTAAACTGCTAGAAGAAATCCATGTTGGGACTTGCGGTCTACATATGAACGGTTTTGTCTTAGCCAAGAAGATACTATGGGCTGGTTATTTCTGGATGACTATGGAAACGGACTGCATCATGTATGTCCGAAAGTGCAATCGTTGTCAGATACATGAAGACATGATAAAGGTGCCTCCAAATGAGCTTACTACAACAAGATCGCCATGGCCGTTCTCCGCTTGGGTAATGGATGTTATCGGACCTATCAAGCCCACCGCAACAAACGAGCACATGTTCATTCTAGTGGCAATTGATTATTTCACCAAATGGGTTGAATCAGCATCATACAAAGCAGTGACTAAGAAAGTTGTGGCAAACTTTGTCCTCGACCACATTGTTTGTCGATTCGGGATTCCAGAATCGATCATCACTGATAATGGTTCCAATCTCAACAGTGATTTGATGAAATCCATGTGTGAAACCTTCAAAATTCAACACAAGAATTCTACAACTTATAGACCTCAGATGAATAGAGCCGTAAAAGCTGCCAATAAGGATATCAAGAAGATACTGAGGAAGATGAGAGAGAAGCATAAGCAGTGGCACGAGAAACTATCATTTTCTTTATTGGGGTACCGTACCACAATTCGCACATCAACTGGGGTAACTCCCTATATGCTGGTTTATGGTACAGAGGCAGTCATTCCCGGCGAAGTAGAAATTCCTTCCTTAAGAATCATACAGAAAGCAGAACTCGACGATGTAGAGTAGGTGAAGAGTTTCTATGAGCAGCTAGCTTTTATAGATGAAAAAAGAATGAATGCAGTTTGCCATGGTCAGCTTTATCAAGAACAGAATGGCCAGAGCCTTCAATAAAAAAGCCAAGCCGAGACAATTCACACCGGGGCAGCAGGTGTTAAAGAAGATTTTTCCACATCAAGATGAAGCCAAAGGTAAGTTCTCTCCCAACTGGCAAGGTCCGTACATGGTTCACCGGGTTCTAACAGGAGGAGCACTCACACTTGCAGAAATGGACGGAGAAGTTTGGCCAAAGCCGATCAATTCAAACGCAGTCAAACGATACTATTGGTAGCATTTGTGATTTCCTTGTATGATGTAATTTGAACTACACCTGGCCTGATTCCCATTTAAGAGAGGATAAATAAGCAGCACTATGGGTTCGGTCACAATTCAATAAAATTTTTATTCCCCCCCCCCCCCACTATTGGAAATTGGGGCAGAATTTTGAGGAGGACCCTCAAAATTCCGAAGTTGATTCCAGCTATTTATCGCACACAGCCGTCAGAAGCAGTAACCCAGTAAACTGGGGCAGAATTTTGAGGAAGACCCTCAAAATTCAGGAGCGAGAGAGGTTGCAATGTCTTGAACTGCGTCGCAGTCGTCGGTTCATCTAAAGAAGACTATTCCCAATTATGTATTTGTGTTATATTTTTACTAAATCATGCATGTCTATTATCAAAATTGCTTTGTTTAGGTACGCTACCCCAATGATACACAACATCACTGAAAACAGAGCCAAGCAGGACAAGCAAAGTCCACGGGGATATGAACTAACCTTCCCCTTTTACAAAACTCACAATTTTTCTTTGGATGCAGGCACCCAAGTTGCAAAATCATCAGATATATTTATACACTCACACTTCTCAGGAATACAACTCTCAGAACCATCACCTATCTACAATTTCTATCCGTACACGATATCCCCAGCAGCCACAATATAGCAATCAGCTAAGAGATTTACCACTATTCGCTTTTTACTTTTCTACACTGCATAAGGCCACCTTTCTACCTTCCGAGACTAAGCTCTATCTCCATCTACATTTCTCTATATTGCATAAGGCTACCTTTCTACCTTCCGAAATTAAGCTCTACCTCCATCTACATTTCTCTACATTGCATAAGTCTACCTTTCTGCCTTTCGAGACTAAGCTCTGTTTCCATCTGCATTTCTCTGCATTGCATAAGGCTACCTTTCTGCCTTCCGAGGTTAAGCTCTACCTCCATCTGCATTTCTCTGCATTACATAAGGCTACCTTTCTGCCTTCCAAGGTTAAGTTCTACCTCCATCATGCATTTCTCTGTATTGCATAAGGCTACCTTTCTGCCTTCCGAGGTTAAACTCTGCCTCCATCTGCATTTCTCTGCATTGCATCAGTCTACCTTTCTGCCTTCTGAGACTAAGCTCTATTCCATCCTGCATGGCTAAAATATCGCCACTTTATTTTCTTGCATAGCTGAAATATCGCCACTTTATTTTTTTCATGCATGGCTGAAATATCGCCACTTTACTTCTCTGCATGGCTGAAATACCGCCACTTTTTGTTTACATCTTGCATCTGCTGAAAGATCGCCACCTTCTGCATTTCATGGGCTGAAAGATCGCCAAATTGTCCAAAGGCGTAATTGTTCGGAGGCACCATTTTCATAGCCCGAGAACGCCATGTCATGGCCTGAGGACCCCACTCTTATCTCTTGTATATCATTTTTCAAAGGCAACATGGTTCGAAGGCATCATCCTCATAGCCCGAGAACATCATTTCATAGCTTGCGAATCCTTCATTATACGCTTCATGGCCTAGGACGTCATGGTCTGAGGACGTCATCCTAATCGTCTAAAGACAACACTCATGGTCCAATGGGAACTTGCATAAAGTTTAAATTTATGCACAATATATGTTCATATTGCTCATTTGCAGGTAACTCGGCTAGCAACGACCGTCTCAGCAGGAGCAATCCCGCTCCGGTTCTCGCAGCCCACTAGACTTTGACCATTCTTCCCAACCTGAATGTCACGTCCGTTTTTCGAAAATCTTCAGCGGCATATTCCGCTAATGGATCCTAAACTACACATGGCCTGATTCCTGCTAGGGATATGTAGGAAGCTCAGGATCCAGAGCTCGGTCAAAATTCTTCAAATCATTTCGTTCGGTCAAATTGGCCATCATATCTTTACCCGACAACTCTTTCATCCTTCCCAGGTAAAGAGGGGCAGTTGTTGATACCCAATTTTTTCCTATATATTTTTATGCACAAAATGCTTTCAAAATAACATGTATGTGCATATATAAACATGCCCAAGTGTTTTGGCATTTTTTCTAATTTTGAAAGATTTTTAAAATTAGTTTATTGTCCATTTTAGTAGTACAAAAATCAATAATTATTCTCAAAATCACTCATTTTGGTGAATAATTTATTTTATTCCCCATATTTATACAAAATATAATTAAGGTAATTTTTGCATATTTGTTTACGAATTTATTTGGTATTTAAAAGACTAAATTGCATACTATTGCAATTTTAGCCTACTTTAAGATTTAATAGCATTTTATAATTAAAAATTAGTTTCAGTATTTTTAAATTAATATTTATATATTATTTACTGATTCAGTACTTTTAATTTAATTTCAAAATTATTTTTATAAAATAAAAAAGAAAACTGGCTATTTAATATTTAGCCCAATTTCGTTGCAATTACAGCCTATTTACATTTTAATTTTATCCCTCATTAAACCCCAATCTCAATTGCAAATGGACCGAACCCAAATCCTAAATTTTTCCGCCCATGACCCAATTAAAAAAACTGCTTGGCTCCCCTATTGATCCAGGTCATTGATCGTTTTGATCAACGGCCATAATTCCCCCTTTCCTTTTTAATTTCCCAAACACCCCTAACCCTAATCACTTTCAACTAATCTGCCTCCTTTGAATCCCTTCGTCTCTCAAACTCTCTCAAAGGTTCTTTGGAACCCTAGTCATCTTCTACCTTTTTCAACTGCACTTTCACCTGAATCTATGGTTTCTCAGACTATGGATGGCCGGTACTCACCCCCTACACCATTAGACCATGGGTGTTCAAAGTTTCAAGGTCTGACCTCGATGGTTTTCTTTCAGATCTTCTCAGATCCATGGTTTTATTGCCTCTCCGGCCTTGCTCCGGCGTATCCAAAGCATTAGGAGCCGGATTCTAACTCATCCGACTCAAATCGGATTTTCTTCTAAGCCTTTCTCATTTATAGGGTTTCTCCAAAACCCTAAGCTATTTGAGGTTTTTCTCTGTTGGTTTTCTTAGATCTATGTTATATCTGTATTCTACTGGACTTTTAAAGTGTTTTCCCCAAACTTTACTTTCAAAACTGCTTCTCTTCGATTTAGGGGGTTTCAAAACGTCTTTCTGATTCTTCCTTTTTCTTTTCTTTTTGTGTGTTTGCCTATACTATGTTTTACCACGCATGTGTTATTCTTCTGTTTTTCTTTCTACTATACATGACTCTTCCGTACTTTGTATTCTACCATGTCTCTAGATTAGGCTCGCATGTTAATATTTGTCATGTTTTCCTACATGTTCTTTGCTATACTTTTCAGTATTCTTCTACTGTATGTGTTTCCTGCTGAGTTCTTAAATTTTATTTGCTTTACTGAACTTTGTTCGAGTTCTTGCCAAACATGTTTCATTTACTGTTTCTTAAGTTCAGATCACCCTTTTTCTCTTCTGAACTTGCTTAAGTTCCGAGTTTCTCTTAAAACATGTTCTTTATGCTTTTAAATCAACATTTTCACTCTGTTGCTTCAAACCTGCAATTGTATCTGTGTGTTTCCTCATGAGGCTCTAAAACAGACCTCTGAGTCTGTTTCAATAGCTTGCTTTCTCATCTCTGTATCCGATTCGAGTTGAAACCCTAAGATTTAGGGCTTTTTGGCAAGTTTAATTTTGTGTTTGGACTAGGGTTCTACTTTGGAACCCTGGGCTCTCGGACTCATTCTGAGTCTATAAACTGAACTTGAACCTCTTTTCTTATGACTCTTTCTATGGCTAGTCTTTTCTAATTAACATGACAACTCTTTCTTGTTTGACATGCATGTGCGCTTTCTATGTGAGAAATTCTTCTTTGAAAAGGTTTCGCCAACTCATGATTGGATTCAGAATCTCTTTAGGTTTGATTGATTGTTATTAATTTTCCTTAAGTAAAACCCTTTCATCACTTTTCCTGACTTGGTTCATTTGAACAAAGTTCCTTATTCTCACAAACCGTGTGCCATTGGACTTTTGCCTTAAATAAAATTCTATGTATTTACCCTTCTTGTGCTACTTCGGAAAAGATTTTGATCAAACTCTTTTATTAATTATCTTTTACCCTTTTGAAATTAGAATCCCTTAACTAAAGGGAGACCTTATGTAATTGATTGCAAAACTATTTTCTTACTTGTTTTCTGCACTATAAAGGGGCACGACCCTTCTGCACTTGGACTTCGAATCCAATACTCTTTAAGACACCTTGAGTTCAACACTTACACTCTCAATTTCAATACTCTCACATTTTCATCTGAGTTTCTTCTGGTTGTTTGCTTGCAATTTGGGCTTTATTACTGCTTTTTCTCTTCTTATTTCCTAAAACTGGTATATTCTAATTTTGTTTTCAGCCTTATCCCTATGTGTTTACTTTACAGTTTCTACAATCTTGTCTATTTTGCTGTTTATTGTTCAGTATTGAATATGTTATTCTCTTTGAATCTGTTGTTATGAATTCCACCATACCCTTACTCTCTGCTATGTGTTTGAGTTAAAGTTCAGGCATGGCAGTATCCAAATTGCTTCTCATGTCTGGACCTGATCGTTATTGGATCCTAACTCCCAAACAATATTGGCTAACAAGCTGGTTAGGGGTGTGCCAGCACTCCTAATTGCTAGGTATGACCACCAGCCTACCATGGCCTTCCCTAAATCCCCTCTATGCACTTGCACTCTCTCTTAGATTCTAAGTTTTGCCCCCCTCCTATGAGCCTTGCTTTGGGACCCTGAGTTCCCTCCGAACTTGGACATTTGAGGGATGACCCTTCCACACTACACTATACTTAATTCTACAATATATTTGGGGTGTAAGCACTGCCCGGAGTCTACCTAAGACTCTTAGGGAACTTTGACACATCCCAAATAAGAGAAAGGCTTTGGAAATCCTGATCTTTGGAGTTGGCTCATCTCATATTTTAGACCTTGAGTCCGAATTAGGCTCCTTGGTTGTAGTTTAAATTATAATGTAATTTTACTTTTTCTTGATTCATTCTGGTTTGTAGTAATTTGTAATAACTTATGAGGTTTTAGTGAAAAGGGGAGGGTCACTCATGTATGCAAAGGGTAGACAACATGCTCATAGGTGTTATTATTTACAGGTTTCTGCACTTCTGCATATATAGAAATCATGTCTTTAAGGTTCTGCATATATAGAAATTATGCCTACAGGTTTCTGCACTTCTGCATATATAGAAATTATGTCTTTAAGGTTCTGCATTCATATAGAAATCATGCCTACAGGTTTCTGCACTTCTGTATATATAGAAACCATGTCTTTAAGGTTCTGCACTCATATAGATGCCATGACTATGGGCTTCTGCACTCTTGCATCATATAGATAACCCGTTTTATAGGATTCTGCATTTACATCTATCATTAGGCAAGCGGTTTATAGGTTTAAATAACAAATTGCATTCTAGATACCATGCCTATAGGACTCTTGCATTTCTGTAAACGTTTTAAAACCAACAACATTTAGAAAGCATGCCTGTAGGAGTAACCAACTAATCTGAATCTGAATCGCATATTCCGCCTTATTCTAAAATCAGTAAATATCATACCTCAATACCTGCAGAGCTTATATTTTTTATAATCAGCAAGCCTTCTTTAAAAAATCAGTAAACTTCCGCATTGTTAGATATCATGCCTATAGGTGTCACCTAGGCAAGCCATTAGGTAATTGATTAACTGCATCAATCTTTGATAATTACAACCAGGGGTAGGCCTAATTCGGACTTCTTATCTTAGAAATATGTGATAAATCAGCATGCCTTAACGCTTTAAATTTAATTCAGACCATAACAGGTATTTGTAAGTCATGCTAAACAATCTGCTTTTAAGTGAGAAGGCTTGTCTGAGCCTTTTAATTGTTATGTGTCTCCCATATCTGCTTTACGTGTTTTGTTTGTCTCTCTAGAATTTTTATCCTTTTTAAACCATACAAAATCCACATTTTCCTTCCCTTTAGGTCTAGTAGTCCCAAATGCCTCCGGGACTGATAGGATTGGGGCAGGTACTAGCATGCAATAAGTAAACGAAACCATTTCGCGTTTAATACCTCAACGGGGTGGGAAAGGGTAGATATGGATATGATAACCACGCGATAACACCATGTGTATAAACGGTTACCGGGTGTTATATGGGGTGATCCATTTATGTATAAACCTAGGACCCCCCTTTCCTTTACTTGTTTACTTTTTTCGAAATTTTAAAAGCTGTTTAATTTTCAGTTTCTTTAACTTTGCTTTTACTTCCATTACTCGCACCAATAATGTAAAAAAAATCTGTCTTTTACTTGTTTAAATTTCAGTATTGTTTTTTTTCTTCCCAAAACTTCTGCTTCCTTCACCTCTTTTCCGATTACTTACAATAATCATGTGCGAACCCCTTCCCCTTTACTTGTGTGTTTTTCTTAGAATTCTAAAACTGCTTTCTTCCAAATTTCAGCATTCTTTAACTTCTTGTACTTCAGTTGTTTGCAACCATTATGTGAAAGCTATCTAGTATTTACAATGCTTGTTTGTTTACTTGTTGTTTGTATTTAAAGTCACAATTGTAGCATGGCTGGGAACCAAACTAGTGGATCTTGAGGGGTGCCTAACACCTTCCCCTCGAGATAATTTCAAGTCCTTACCCAATCTCTGGTTTTCTAAATCAAAATCCATTCTTAGTGTCCTAATGCACTTCATCATTAGGTGGCGACTCTTCAAAATTGCAAACCCAATTCCTAAAAGGAAAACAGTTGTCCGCTTAAATATTATAAACCCGATTTCGAGAGAAAAAGGGGGCATCGACAACTTCTCGAATATTAGTTCCAAGTATTGGAGAACCCAAGGGGAGGCTAAAGAAGATGAAGCCCACGATCCGGTAGTGGATCCATCTTCTCCTCCTCCTCCGAGTTCTGGCGGCACGAATGATGTATAATATTTTTTACTTACCTTCTATAATTATGCCAAAACTTTTATTGAGTTTGTCACATTAATAAAA
Source organism: Nicotiana glauca (assembly GCA_026770625.1). NCBI lineage: Eukaryota > Viridiplantae > Streptophyta > Magnoliopsida > Solanales > Solanaceae > Nicotiana > Nicotiana glauca. The sequence goes on from MU705186.1 coordinate 26,560, forward strand.
GAATCTTTTTCTTGTGCAAAAATATCCTTTTTATGTCTAGTTGAATAAAGCCTCAAGTATAATTTTTTTATTCGATAGCTTATGATTTCGGGCATAAACTCTTCCGGAATCTATCCTGTACTAAAAGGGTTTTACAAGAGAGGGTCCTTATATTTACGGTGCTCTTGAAGAGCACATCTCCTGTTCATTCCAGCACAAGCACTTGAAGTTTTTGTTAACTTTCAAAGGATAAAATTAACTCATCCTTCGGACAAGAAATAAGATAAAAATAAAAGGACTTTATTTTATTCTCTTTACCATTAAAGTACATAGGCATTCATTTACTTAAAGTAAATAGAATTTACAATACATTTGGCTAACTTGTACAACTTATTTCACGGGGCTGAAACATGCAGTCCCCGATCTTGATGAAACACTATTCATAGTTCTTGTTGTCCCGATTTTTGTGGCAATTCTGGTGCATTATCAGATATATTTCCCCCAGTGTTCGAATACGAATCATGAGAATTTTAACACTAGAAGTCTTGTACCCATATTGCTACTTCACCGGTGGAAATAACTTGTGAATGGTTAAATAATCTTTTTTTTTATAATGTAAGGCAAAGCTTGCCATCAACCCAAAGATTATTTAACCATTCACATAGTTTTTTACCATCGATGTCAAAAATTCTAGTGCCTTGATATTTAAAGGTCTTTCCTTTGGCAATGAAACTTCCTTCGTAGTATGCTTTCCATTGATGTATCGTTAAAAACCTTGCCAAAAAATCCGAATGGGACAAAAATTAGTCGAAAGAAAAAGAGTGCAACACTTACTTTGAGTGTCGGCGGGAATCATCAACAATAATGCCTTTTGAGATGAGTCACATTCTAATTGCTGGGTAGTTTGACCCCATCTTGATTTTCCTGCTCATATGATCCTTTGCCGGTGATAGTTGAAACCCGGTAAGGACCTTCCCATGTTGGACTCAGTTTCCCGGCATTGTCTTCCCGAGTACTCTGAGTCACCTTACTCAAAACCAAATCTCCTACTTTGAAATAACAGAGATTGACCCTACGATTATAATATCTTTCCATCCTTTGCTTTTGAGCCACCATCCTTACGTAGGTGTTCATCGAGCAAGTCCAGCTTCAACAACAACACTTCATTATTTTCCTCTTTGATTGCTCGAGAAAACCTTAAATTTCGCTCCCCCACTTCTATCGGTATTAGAGTCTCCGCAACGTACACGAGTGGGAAGGGTATTTCTTTTGTGCTCGAGTTCGCTATTGTCCGACATGCCCATAATACTCCTGGAATCTCATTGGGCCATTTGCCCTTAGCATCTTCTAACTTCTTCCTAAGGTTCTGAATAATTACCTTGTTGGTTGATTACACCTGTCTGTTAGCACTTGGTCCATACGGTAATGACGTAATTATCTTGATTTTTAGCCCTTCAAAAAACTTTGTGACTTTTGAACCTATGAACTACGGCCCATTGTCACAAGTGATTTCCTTCAGTATCCCAAATTGGCAGAATATGTGGTCTCACATGAAGTCAAAAACTTCGCGTACACTGATCTTTTGGTAAGACCTGCTTCAACCCATTTAGTGAAATAATAAGTCAAAAATAAAAGAAATCATACCTTTCCAGGACTCGCTGGTAGAGAACCAACTATGTCAATCCCCTGTTTCATGAATGGCCACGGGGACACCACCGAATACAAATGTTCTACTGGTTTGTGCACCAACTCCACACGATATTGACATTTGTTACATTTTTGAACGAATGCCTTTGTGTCATGTTCCATTTGGGGCCAATAGTAACATGCCTTGATTAGGTTTAGAACTAACGAGTCTGCACTAGAACGATTCCCCCAAACTCCTTAGTGAGCTTCCCTCATGATGTAATCCACCTTCGAGGCCCCTAAACACCAGGCCAACGGTCCTTGGAATGATCTTCTATATAACTGCCCATCTACGAGGTAGCAGCGAGCTGCTTTGGTCTATAATGCCCATGACGCTTTGGGTCCTTGGGTTATTTACCATCCGGAGATACTTGATGAACTCATTCCTCCAGTCCCAGACCAAGTTGGTCGAATTTATCTCGCAGTAACCATCCACGTCTAACACCGAATGTAGAAATTAGACTACCGTACTGGAATCAAATCCTTTCATTTATATGGATAACCCCAAATTAGTCAATACATCTGCTTCCACATTTTGTTCCCTTGGATATGGATGATTGACCATTCTCTAAATCGTGCAAGAAACACCTGAACCTTGTTTAAATATTGTTACATGCGTTTTTCCTTTTTGTCAAAAATCTCATACACTTGGTTTACTACCAGTTGGGAGTCACATTTCACTTTGATGAACTCGGAGCCTAGTCCTTGCCTAGTTATAGTCCTGCAACCAAAACCTCATTTTCGGCTTCATTGTTAGTTAACAGAACAATTTTAATGTCTTGTCTCAGGTTTTCCCCTGGGGGCGTGTTAGAACTATATCGAGATCAGGCCCTTTTACATTGGAAGCTCCATCCGTAAACAAGGTCCAGACTTTCGATGTCATTTCTGACACCGACATAACTTTCTTAGCAGCTTAGGGAATCAACTCGGTATTGAAATCAGCCAAAACTTGCGACTTGATTGCAATCATGGGTTTGTACTCAATGTTAATTTCGTCTGCTCATTTATCCAACCGGCCTGACAATTTAGGCCTGTGAAGACATTCCTTAAGGGAAAGGTTTTCACAACGGCTATCGGGTGGAATTGAAATGAGGCCTAAGCTTTCAAGAGGCAACTATGAGAGCCAAGGCCAACTTTTTGAGGTGCAGATAATAAGTCTTGGCTCCCGATAATATTTTACTAACATAGTAAATAGGAAATTCCATACCTTCATCTTCTCGGACCAAAACGGCATTTACCGCAACTTTCGAGACCGCTAAATATATCAACTTCCACTTTCCCTCAATTTTGAAAGTAAGAGGGCGCTAGACAAGTACTTTTTTAGGTCTTTTAATGCCTGTTGGCATTCTGAAGTCCATTCGAAATTGTTCTTCTTTTTCAGAAGTGAAAAGAAGTGATGGTACTTTTCTGAGGATCTGGAGATGAATTTGCTCAGAGCCGCCAACCTTCCGGTTAGCCTATGTACTTCCTTCACACTTGTCAATTAGTCTGTAATGTCCTTGATAGCTTTGATTTTATCGGGATTTAACCTGATCCCTCTTTACGAGACCATGAACCCCAAGAACTTATCAGAACCAACCCGAATGCGCATTTCTCTAGGTTGAGCTTCATGTTATGCTTCCTCAGAATGTTGAAAGTCTCTTGGAGGTGTTTCAAATGATCTCCTTCATTCAAAGACTTGACTAACATGTCATCAATATATGCTTCCATTTTTTTGCCTATCTGATTCTCAAACATTATATTAATGAGCCTTTAATAAGTGGCTCTTACGTTCTTAAGCCCAAAATGCATCACATTATAGCAATATGTGTCAATGTTTGTTATGAAAGAGGTTTTTTCCTAATCCTTCGGGTTCATCTTGATCTGATTGTACCCGCATTAAGCATCGAGAAAACTCATTAGCTCGTGTCCGGCCATAGCATCAATCATTTAATTAATGTTTGGCAACGAAAATGAGACTTTAGGGTATGTCTTATTTAAATCATTACAATCTACACATATCCTAAACTTGTTATTTGGGTACTACAACCGGATTGAACCAATATTGAGTAATCGGGTTACCTATTCTTTAACAAACATGTTCCTGACTTTTGCTATTAGGCATTTCTTTTGCATTATCGGTGAAAAGTTTGGATCCTGACTTATCTTGGAACCACTACCTCCAATGGGATACATGTCATATCTTAGTGCGACCATGCAAAGACGTCAACGTTACCTTTATGAAAATTTATAAATTTTAACTTGAGCTTGGGGTAGGGGTAAGGTCTCCGTACAATCTACCCTCTCCAGACTCCACTTGTGGAATTTTACTAGGTTGTTGTTGTTGTTGTTGTTGTTGTTGTTGTTGTTAACCTCAGCTCAGGATTTAACCCTGTTCCCAGATGAAACTTCCTTTTCAAAAACTCTTCGAACAAAGCCACTTGCTCTAGCTCTTCTACGGTCGTCTGGGTCGCATCCATCTCCTTTGGTACCTGAAAATATCTTGGAACCTGATGGGATTCCGATGACTCCTCGCCTTTATCGTCTTCATTTGAAAAGGAAGAAGGCATCGGTTACTGTAATTTCTATTTGTTGGACTACTTCCCCTTGCTACTGGAAATAGTTATCGCGTTCATCTCCCTCATCCCCGGCTGGTCTCCTCTTATTTTCTTTATTCCTTCAAGCGTTATAAATCTCAACAATTGGTGATATGTTGAGGGTACAAACTTCATCTCGTGTATCTACGACCTTATGAGGATTACATTGTAACCCATATCTCCATTCACCACTTCGAATAGAGAGGTCTTTGTTACCCCTTCGGCGTGTGGGCAGTAAAATCTCTTCTCGGGTTGTCACACTAGTCAAGTTGAAGCCAGCTAAAAGTTTGTTGTTGGAACGATGCTGCCGGTTAACTTCAGTTGTTCCTTAACTCTCCACTAGATGATATTGAATGAACTTCCTGGATCAACCAGAGTACGCTTAATTTTAAATCTAAAACATTGAGAGAAATTACCAAGAAGTATGTCAGTGTCCTTCTCTGTGAAGGTGATATCATCTTCCGCGACTTCCCGGAGTTTCTTGTTGTGAGTCACTGATATCTTTATCTTCTTTTCTACTGAAAAGGTAACACCATTGGCTTCACTTCCTACAAATATCATTTTGATAGTCATCCGAGGTGACCCTTCTTCTACCTTCGAAGGATCCATATTGTCCCATCTCTGGCCATAGTTGTTCTTGTCTCGGTCACTTAAGAACTCTCTAAGATATCCTTTCTTCAACAATGTCGCCACCTCTTCACGAAGATGTCGGCATTCCCCAGTTATATGACTGTAAGTCCCATGGTATTCACACCATAAACTGGGATCCCTATGTCTAGGATCTGATTGGATTGGCTTCGGGAACTGTGCTTCCATGATATTTCTCATTGCTGATAATAGTTCTACCAAACTGATGTTAAAGTTGTAATTTGATAACTTGGGATATGTGAAATCTCAAGCCCTTAGAACCTTCTTCTCCTGTCACAACCTGTTGTTTCGGCCATGATCAGTTCTTCTAGCAGGAGAAAACCTATACGATGAATGAAAACATTTATTGATACGCTCATCGGCCCTCTCGTACAATAGAAAACGGCCTCTAGAGGACCTCCGATTTGCATCGAAGTTGCTCTTAAACTTGTCCTGGTTTTTGTCTCAACCTCGTCCCTTGGTTTATACCGAAGACCCAAGTTGATCGTCTTCTATCCGTATTTTTGAGTCATAACGGTTATGGACATCTGTCCATGTGGTTGCCTAAAACTCGAGCAGGCTCTCCTTCAGTTTTTGGGAGGCATTAGAACTCAGTGGATTTAGACCCTTTGTGAATGCCTTTGATGCCCACTTATCTAGAACTGCCAGTAGTAGAATCCTTTCTTTCTGTAACCGGATCACAAATTCTCACAACAACTCGGATTTGCTTGCGCAATTCTGAATATGTCTGTCTTTCTGGCCTGAACATTCATTTCTCCCCCATAAGCCTTAATGAACGAGTTTGCAAGAATTTCAAAAGAATTAGTTGAATGCTCGAGTAAAAGAGAGTACCACGTCAGGGCCCCCTTCGTGAGGGTTTTACCAAACTTCTTCAATGGAACCGACTCGATCTCATGTTGAGACAAGTCATTTTCCTTCACCACCGTGGTGTAGTTGGTGATGTGCTCTTGTGGATCCGAAGTTCCATCGTACTTTAGTATGTCCGACATCTTGAATATTTTTGGAATTAACTATGGTGTTGCACTTGATTAAACGACAATTGCGTGTACTTTTTTGAAGCCGAACCCTTTAACACTGGTGGCGCGCCCAGAATCAAATCCATCAGAGTGTGAAACTCCTTCGCATTCTGATCCATTCGTTCGTTCATTTCTCTCATAAACCTCATGAGCTTAATTTTGAAAGGATCGCCCTCGTTATTATGCCTAGATCCGCTAACGGTTCCTCTGGCTTCGTCGAAGCCGACTTTGACTCTAAGGTGTTATTATTAGTTCTCTGAGCCATTTGATTTGCGGGAACACTTGGAGGAATCAGGACCCTTCCTCTCGCGTTGTTTGAAGCACCTGTCAATGCTTGTTTTAATTTCGTCATCACCCAATCCTGTCTTGAGAGGTGATCCATGATTGTTCTTTGCTAATCCCTCAAGAGTTTGACCATTTCTATGACATGTTCCTCCTCCACATCATCGGGAGTTGGTTACCGCACATGCCGAGTATACTGACCTTCGCGTACCGGGTCATCTCGTCCCCTTCATTGCGGGTTTTGTTGATCGAGTCATCGCGCCGGGACAATTATTCCCGTTCAACGCGTGCCTCCATGTTGTGTGTGGTGTTGGCGTTATTATCTGCCATATCTGATTTTTCTTAAGGAAATAACTAAAACTCGTTAGTGATAAACGAACAGACTAAAGCAATTGCGTAGCTATCTATGTCCTACGGTGGATGCCAAATTGTTTACCCATAAAATGGTACGATTAAATTTATAGTGTAGTTTTTAGATAAACAAATCGATTTTACCCAAAAAGTGATAAATAAATTAGATTAAAATTGAGATTTAACGATTAAAATTAAAGAAGATAACAAGCCTGGTTCCGAACTCAGCCTTTCCGGTAGAGGCGAAAATAATAATAAAACAATGATGAAGCTATTTAATTGAGCACTAAATAGTAAAGTATGAAAGCGAAATAATAAAGTATAGATTTTGCGTGCAAAATGTTTTCTTTCCCACAATGGTTGTTAACCCCACTATTTGTAATTCTACATAGGGAAACAAGATACTAGGATCAAGATCCTCTTTAAATGAGAATAAAAGTGTCATTGATAAATATGTAGCGACATGCCTTGAATGTAAATATTTTCTGTAAAGACCGGTCATTTAACGCTAGCAAATTGAATGTTGTCCGGTGGCAAATCCTTGCACTTCTACTGCCGACTACGCTCCCTTCAGAATCCATCCGGTACCCATCACACACGTCGCATTTGGTACTAATTGTTTTTAGACTAGTCCTTTGCCTATATTCAGCCCCACGTGTCATCTTACCAACCGACTACCAGTCATCAACCAATTTTACCCCCCCTTGAATGTGTCTTGTCAATGCATTTATCGCCAAGGAAAATAAGAATGGGCTAAGAGTGGATCCCCGATGTAATCCATCACAACCAGAAGGTGTTTCGAGTCTTCTCATGTTGTTCTCACTTGGGTCGTAGCTGCATCACACATGTTCAGAATTCGTAAAATTATGCATATTTGACAAATTGAAGGGGAAAATAAGGAAAGAACATTATTATAATGTTGAGATGAAATTTTGTTCTGTTCGTCACTGATAACTTGAGGAAAAGAGTGACCATTCCTTAATTAGCCCCTCCCGATTATTGCATATATTGATTTACAGGAGGATAAAGTTAATTTATGACATTCAAATATCAAACACAAATTCTATTTGTATAAGTTGAATGTATCAGTATTTCATTAGTTTGACGTTTGAATGTATCTTACCATCCTTAATTCCTTGTATATGAGAGCTTGGATTTGGCATTAGAGCTTCTCTTGATGAAAGAGTTGTTTTATTTGTTCCTTTTAAAATGTTCCCTCTTTCATATATCCAGTTTGAACCAACTTTTCTTTAAATCAGCACAATCTTCTTGATCCCCATTTGCATAAAAATAAATCAGTGAACTGTGTAAGGCATTATTTTCCCAATCCAGTTTATACCCTCTTTCTTTTAACTAGTTTCCTTGCTTTGCATGTCAGAGGTTCAATCCCTGACTTCTAGCAATAAGGGTTGTGATGGAGCGGTAAATACTCCTTCATCCTTAATCAGAGGTCTCGGTTTCAAACTCTGGGTATAGAGTCCCTTTTGTTAGAGAGTGTTTGATCCTCCAGTGTGAGACTTTTCGGCGCGAACCAGGATTTAGCTAGACCCCATGCAGGTACCGGACACCGGGTGGGAGACAAAGAAAAATTATTTTCCCTATATTCTTTCCTTTCAACACAAAAACAGGAGCCAACTGAAAATATAGATGAGGAATATATTACAATGAAACCAAACAGAATCAACAATGTTTAAGAATTACAAATCCAAAGGTCATATGGAAATTTACATCAGAAGCCATAGTCAGAGAAAACCATTTCAACTAATCTAACCTTTACACAATTGTACTCCATCAGGGCATTCATGCCTAACACAAGAATTAGCAAGGTTCTATTCAACATCCTAATGCTGATCCTCATCTGACCTAGACTGCATTAACCGCCTGCGCCTTCTTGAGTTTAACGATATATCACTGAATATGTCAAGGTCAGTTTCATCCTCGACTTCATCTTCATCATCATCATTGTCATGTAAACCTAGCAGATTTTCACCCCATAGATAGCGCCTCCTTGAGGAAGATCCAGAAGAACGCCGGTGCCTTGACAAAGCCCTCAACCTGCCTCCTCTTACCTCAGACGTAGGGTCCATTGACCCAATCATCTGAAATAAAAAGAAAGCACTCAACCACCGCCCACTCTCACTCGGACCTCGTTCCCCTTCACCTGATAGACCGTCTCCATTCTCAATCACGTAATCCCCAAGCACCATCGCTCCGGGCATTGCAGAGTGGATAGCACTGACGATATCGTTGTACCCTCTCTGGTTTTCAAGCCGATGCCACGCTCGTTGTCTTGACGGATCAATATCAGAAGGGCGTGCTGTCGGGTGAACTCTCCTAGCGTGCTGCCGCAATTCACTGTAGTTACCCATGAATGAGCAGGATTCAGAAGAGCAACTTCTAGACTTCCTATTGAGATACTTCCTAGCCTCCTCCACTACCTTCCATCCTAACACGTCTCCACGACACATAGGACACTTCAATTTACCATTGATCTCTTCATGATCCGTTTCCAATAAAGAGACAGAACCTGAAGTTTGGAAAATCCCTTCCGACATGGCCGTATGATTATCTGCCACGTTGCCACCCTCCTCTTCTCCTCCAGGGAATGCATCGTTTTCTGCAGCCAGTCTTGTTGGTAAATCACGATTTCCATGAATCGTTCTTAGATCACTTGAATTTCTCAGATCCAAGCCATCAGGAATCTCAACGGAAACATGCTGGTTGCCTTGTGTCGGACTACTAGAAGGGCAGTCCTTACCATCAGCCTTCAGATTCTTGAAACGATCCAGGCAATTCGAATGCCTATAACTTGTATCGCAAATGTATGATCGGCAACCTTTATCATGAGAGGTACAAAGGAGGAGAACGGCATTGTGTGGATGCTCCATGCAGATGGGGCATGAAGCTTCATTCCATTCTTTGTAGTCAACATGCATATCAGCATCAAATGACATGCTCCGTTTCCTACTAGCCATCTAAGTACACTATGAACTGTTATTAACAACATTCAACCCAGTATTGCAATGCATTTAACAATATGGCAGTAGGACATTTTTATTCGATGAAAGACAGTAAAAAATTGTCATGAAAAGATCCTATGCGTCTCAAGATGTATAAAAGATAAGGAATTAATATGTGCATAGGTAAAAGAACTCTAGGCACACACACTTTAATTATGTGATGTGAAGCAAACACCCAGCATTTTATCAATTGTAGGCTTTTCGTACATTTATCAAAACCTTTTTTAGGTGTGAGGGAAGGGGTGGGGTCATCCACACTATCCAAGATCCTCGGATAGTAAGTCATAAATATCAAATATTACACGAACAATCTACAAACCATATCCTCAAAAAAAAAAGGGGCTACGTAGGGCATATTGTTATTTTGTTTTCTTTTTCTGAGGATCAGTACGCAAGGCACAAGAATATTTAGAAATGGTATTCAGTAATATCCCACACCGAGAAGCAATCTCCTTTACTTCCCCCTAAAACCTTTATATTTTTACATGTGGGAGCAATCATTAATTTGACCAATCCCTCCATTAAGTCTAGATAACAAAACCAAGTTCTAGGATGCATCTCTGAAATTTATGACTTCAGCAAAATCTACATTCACCAGAATTTCCAAGTCAGTACTGCCTCGGCAGACTCTTTTCAAGCCGGAGGAGTTATAGCATCTCCATCAGCAGTATTAATCTTAAGAGCTTAAGTATAAAAATGAAGCCTAGATATGAAGAACCTAAAGTATAGTCAACACACTAAAGGTCACAATCTTGTAACTCAACAACGTCAACAACTATAACATAACCGGTGTGATCCCACAAGTGGGGTCTGAGAGAATGTACAGCAAACTTGTAAATCAGTACTCCAATAAAGATAGATAGTGCTCTGTTTTTTCATCTTTTTATTGGTAACAAGCGCACTCTGTTTAAGGATTACAAGTAAAAAGTTGCATCCAATCAACCTTACATCCTTTAAGAAATTCTAATTAATTCTCCCGTCTGCGTGAGAAACTAGGAAATATAGAAAATCATCTCATGTAGCCAATTCAATATTTCCAATTAGGCCCTATTTTCACTTATCTTCTTTTCTAGGTCTCGACATTAAGTGCATAATCATTTTGGTAGTTACATAGTAAAGTCGCCATGTCATTCCTGCAAAGAGTTGACTGCAACAGATAATAAACCTCAAATAGCTACATCTATCTTTCCTCTCTGCAAACTCCCCAAGAGAATGCCGCGTCTCTTCTCTATTGGTTTCTTCTGAATGGTCAGTTTTAGCAATTGAATACTACACAATCTCTATGCCACTCTACTGCAAATTGACTTGCAACGTTCACAAACAACTAATTAATTTTCAATGGTCAAGAGTCCAAGAAATCTGATACTAGTCTAAATCTTGATAGAGAACAGCAAATGACTCCTAAAAATAGTAAATATAATCTGAAAGAGAGGATAAAAAGTCAATAATGCGTTCTTGTGCACCGGAGAGCATAAGGCAGGATTCACATAGAGCGACGATTGGAAAACTCAAAGTAGGAGGAAAAATTGGGTAACAGAGATGGAATCATACAGCTAACCAATAACTAGTTTTGGATCAATGCATAGTAGTAACAGCTGTTTTAACAATTAAACCATAGGACAAACAACAATGAAATTCTAAACAAGCTGAAAACTTTATGTATAAATGAGCTCTATCATTCGTTTGCAATAAATCAGAATTACTGACAGACACTAACTAGTCAAAAATTTGAACAAAATCCTATTTTCATAAAACCATAAACACCACCATCAAAACTGCCAGAACAACAAGAACACTATTAAGCCTCAATCCCGAGCAAGTTGTGGTCGGCTATATGAATCCTCACTACCATGTTGCTCCATTTAAGCTCATTGTAGACCAATATTTTACAAAATAAATAAAATGTACTCGAACTTCTCTATATTTACGACTGGCATATAAATCTCCGACCTGACCAAAACACTCCTAGAAAACATAGAACCTAACTTACTAACATGACAAACATATTCATTGATCTTCAACAGAACAATGATAAATTCAACAACCCTATCTATACTTCGCCCGAAAATAGAATTCAACAACTCATAGTTGATCCATTACTCTTCAATAAAATATGATCATAATTTCTAACCCCAAATAAAACCCCAGAAAAAGAAAATGCAAACTTTGGAAGAAAAATTCAATATTTTAAAACCCCACATATTATTTTTTGCAAATAAATAAATTATTAAAAAAACAGTCAATTTTTCCCCAAATTAGAATTCAACCCTTCAAAATTCCAACACTGAAAAAACAAAATAGATCAAAAATATCTTAACTTTAACGGTGTATCAAGTAGATCTTCCTAAATTCATAAAAATTAGACCATAATAGTAAAGCAGAGATCAAATTAGGGCAAATTAACAAAAACCCTAAATACAATGAATTAGGAAATTAGGGTGCATGAAATTACGATCAAAATATGAACTGAATTCTTATAGATTTTGTTCTTACAAGATTGATTGTTGATTTTGACTTCAAATGTGTGAATTAAAAGCACTTCTTCTCAAAATTAGGGTTTGAGATAAAAAGGAATAATGTCGCATCTGATACCCGATTGGAATTGTTGGTTTCTATTTATATTTATATTTATTATTTATATTATACATAGGGGTAGAGCCGTCAATATGGGCTTGGCCCGTTGGGCCAGCCCAGCCCAGTCCGTAATTTAGCAGTACTGGGCTAGAATTTTTGGAGCCCGTTTAAAAACGAGGCTTTTAAGCCCGGCCCGAGTAAGCCCGTGGCCCTCGAGGCTTCACTGAGGCTGGGCCGGCCTGGCCCGTGGGCATAATAAATATTTATTTAAAATATATAAAAAAATAAAAAGTATATTACTGTTAGATATGGAAAGTCAGAATTGGATCTTTACTAAGAGGAACCAAAACTTGACATTGAGAAGTTTCAAGAGGTGATGTTGTCATGTATTGAAAGGACCATTCTAGAAAATATCTCGATCTTTCAATGATGGTGCGTGATGTACTTAGCATTCTTTTTACCATTGTACCATCCAATCAATATTTAGCATTGGCGGCGTGTTCTTACAAAATACAAAAGTTGTATTATTATGAAAATGTCCAAACACTTGTTACTACTTGAAATTGGCTTTGAAATTGGCTGTACAGGTTTTCCCGAACCCAAACTGGTAATATTTTTTATGTGAATTTAAATATTAATAATTTTTAAAATTTAATTACTTTTCATATTTAACTAATTTATATTGCATATGAATTGTAGATGAAAGTGAAGATGTTAAGACAAACTTATCACAAGCGGATTCAAATGTGTTTGATGAAGATGATGTATTGGATATCTTATAAGCATCATGAACATTCTCTCGAATAGTTTGTTTTAGTTTTGACTTTTAGTTAATGAAATATAGTCCTGTCTTTTACTTTTTTTTTTAGTATTTATTGTGATATATTGGAACAATATAAAAAGTTATTAAGTTTTGCGTATTCTTTTCAATAAGATATTTTTTTAACTTTTAAATAATTATCTTTTTTTAGGTTAGAACTTAAAGAAAAAATATAAAATTATATTTTTAAAAATAATGGGCCGGCACGTGGGGGCCCGCAGCCCACATAGGGCTGGGGTGCCATTATAAGGCCCATTAAAATGGTGGGCTAGCCCAGCCCAGCCCAGCCCGTCAATTGCTAAAGCCCACGTGGACTGGGCTGGGCTAGCCCGGCCGGGCCCATATTGACAGCTCTAATAGGGGGTAAATTGGAAAATGCACATATATCTTGAAAATTAAGAGCCGTTTGGGCATAAGAAAAATTTCACTTTTTTTAGAAACTTTTTTTTACTTTTTTTGAAACCACTTTTTGACGGTCTGACCATAAATTTTCAAATTTTCACTTGAAGATGGATTTTGGAATTTTTTGAAAATTTGAAAAACTCAAAAAAGCGCTTTTTTAAAAATTTCACTCACAAAACTTCAAAAACAACCCAAAATTATATCCAAATATAACTCTAATTTTTAAATATCATTTCCATTTAAATTTTTTTAATTAACCTTTTTTCCGAAATTTTACAATTCTTATGTCCAAACGCTCGCTAAGTAAACAGAAAACTGTGGGGTGAAAAAAATAAGGACAAAATGATGGGGTAAAGAAAAAAGTGGTTATTTCTTTGAATTGTTTGAACTTGGAAATTCTTTGTAGGGAAATTACACAGAAAATATAGAGAAAGTACAATTTTCGAAGAAAAGATGGTACTTTTTTGGAATTAAATATAGAGAAAATGATGGGGTGAACCAAAAAAAAAACAAAGAAGTGGGGTGAATAAAACAAAAAAGAAAAAATGGCGGTACTTTCTTGGAATTTTTTGAACTTGAAAAATGTTAAGTGGGAAATTACACAGAAAATAGAGAAAAAGTGCAGCTTTTTGTATGTTTTTGGACAAAGCTATTTATGTGTACGTTGTGCTGCTGCCAACGTTTGTTGGAGAAATTTCCTATTAAAAGTACCATACCAATTATTCTATAGTCGCATATAGTACGAAGCTAGGAATTCACGTGAGGGCATTCAAATTTGAAAAAGTGAAAAAAAAATCCGATAAAAGTTGTTTAATATGTGTTATATACCTCTAGCTAAAACGTAATGTTTTATTTATATACACAATGCAATTTTTCGACAACTTTTATAACCATATGGCTTCGCCACTACTCGCATAGCTAGAATCCTTACCATGTCAAATCTAAAACATATAAAAATAAATAGTCATATTAAGAACACACGTTCTCCAAATCCTCGATTCGCCAATGCATTCTTGCTTTGTTTCATGTTCCTTGAAGATGGTGTGCAAAATAATAGTGATTTATCTCCTAAATCTTTGAGCAGTGTTGGTTGGTGCGCGCTTAAGCCCTAAAGCTCAAAAAAAATTCGGAGCATGAGCTTCACTTAGGCTGTGTTTCAGTGTACACAGGGTATTAAGGCGTGCACTTTACTGCCTATAAGCTTTATCTTGAATAAAACGGTACAAAATAATAACTATGATTGGTAAAAAAATATATTAATTGTTGAGAAAATCATTATAAATGAAAGTGTCATATTTTATATATATATATTTCCTTTTCTGCTTTTTCTTTTCTTGTTGCGCTTTTTTAATTGAAGCCCACACTTTAGTGGTGTACAATGCTTAAAGTCTCGATAAACTTGAACAGTTTTGTAACGCTTTTCGCCTTTGATGACACTTATTTGAGAATTTTTCGGGAATATATTTTCTGTTTCAAACTGCTTTATGTGTCTTTTTTTAATTATATCAAATTGACAAAAAGTTGGTAAATTTAGGTTTTCTACTAATTCAGAATTTCTTCCAAGAGTGATTGTGCTAAGTGTAATAAGCTAGTTATGTAGTGTGCAAGCAAACTTTTTTTTTTTAAAAATTACAACTTCTGCTCTTAATTTTGCTACATTACTATTCTCATTCCTAAAATGTGATTATATTAAAGGTGAATAATTATAGTGTAGACTCATTTTCTTTTTTCATTTTGGTTGGAAGAAATTCTATGTATTATGCGGGCCGTCGCCACTGTAATACCCGATTTTCTATTACTATTCTTATAAAAACTAAATTCTTTATTTGATTTAAACCCTAAAAAGTTAATAGACTCGTTCTGTCTTCATCAACAAGTTTTTTTCAAGCTCGACAAAAATAGAACAGTATTCTTTAATTTTTTTCAGTCAATTCCAATATTAATTATTAGTTTTGGCGGGTGTAGAGTCTCAATGTTACTTTACAGCTTGTTTGGATAGTTGTTCCTCGTTGTATCGTATTGTATTGTTATTCCAAAATAATGTTTGTTTTAATTGTTTTATTAAAATTAGTTGCATTGTATAGTTAAATCTATTATTCCGGAACAATGAAAAATCCCCTGTTTTGAAACAACCAATTTGGTGTAGTGGGATTGTTTCCTATTTTTTTTTTCCAATTATGCCATAACTTATTACTCCATATTTCTATTTTACCTTTTATCCTTTTTTTCTATTTTAACTTCAAATCTCCAATCTATAACCTGCTTTGTTTCTTTTCAGAACTTCTACCGCCAACGTTAAAGGTGTTTTGTCGCCTTCTGTTTTATTTTTTCTCCTAATTTGCTTAACTCAATTGTAATTAGTTGTGCTCCTTTATTTTGCCTTCTTCTGTCTCGCTCCTTTGTTCTGCTTTTTAAAGGTGTTTTGCCTTCTTCTGTTTTATTTTTTTAAAATTATTTTTATGCATAAATGATAAATTTAATATTTAAATAATTGAGGGCATTTTAGTAAACTTATCAGTTACAGTATAGTACGATACAGTCAAACCAAGCAGCAAAATCTTATTTATCAATAACAAATAATACAATCTATCCAAACATTATATGTATAAAGCGAGACGATACAATACAATACAATACGTTATAAAACGATAGGGAACAATGATCCAAACAGAACGTTAATACAATTTTGTTTAACGTTACATAAGTTAAACACCAGACTTAAAAAAGAATACCCGATGAAAATTCTCTGAAATTCTTGATAAGAAGAGTTTTCTCTTAATGGTTTGTGCAAATCCAAATTAATCTCTTGATATCAGTCACATACCAAAATAAAGTTTTAAAACGAGTCAATAAAAACGACAAATTTAGTGGGTGTTTGGGCATAAGAATTGTAAATTTCGAAAAAAGTTAAAAAAAATTAAGTGAAAATGGTATTTGAAAATTAGAGTTGTATTTGGACATGAATATAATTTTGGGTTGTTTTTGAATTTTTTTTATTGATCTGAGTGAAAATTTTAAAAAACAACTTTTTAAAATTTTTTAAATTCTCAAAAAAATTCAAAATTCATGTTCAAGTGAAAATTAAAAAATTTATGGTCAAACACTGATTTCGAAAAAAATTAAAAAAAAAGTAAAAAACTTTCATGGCCAAACGAGCTCTTAAATTGGTTGGAAGACCAAATATGAACTATGAAGTAGCATCCTATTTTAGGTCAATGAACTCACCTCCCAAATATGTCCAGGTTCATAAATGACAAAAAGGTAATAAAAAAAAAGAAAGAAAAACAGAAGAAAATATAATTACTTATCATTATATTAATGATATTCAAAACTTGTGGGACGAAGCAAGAAATATAATGTTAAGAGTATTTATGTAATGATAAACAATGAAGGGATTGTTATGTGATGATTAATTAATAATGAATAGATTGTAGTATATGAGCTACTTACTTTAAAAATATATATTTTCTTTAAATAGTTTAATCATGAAGTATTAATGTGTGTATTTTTATTTCTCATTTTATCCCTCCTAAAAGGCGAAATACATAAACAACCCCTTTAAGTTGTCCACAACGACCAATTGAACATTTTAACTTGGCATCTGACCAGATAGACACTTTTATTTGACACAGGTGTGTCTCGTGAATACCCCAGTTCAACAAATCTCATGTGTGAGTTACACTCGCTGATAACATGTCAAACTGACAAATTATCGAGTGGCACGTGTATTTCTTAAACAACTTATAGTTTATATTAAAAAATAGTTATAATTTTAATTAAAAAAGGAAGAAAAAGACCCTACTTTTCCACCTCCCAACCAAAACCATCACCTAAGCCACACTAAAACAACCAAAAAGTAATAAACCATCAAAGAATAGTCAGCTTCTTCTTCCTTTAACGCCATGGATGCTACTCTTTTTTACCGGTGTAACACAACAAAAAATACAACAAAAGCTCTCACCTTTAATCATTATTCCCTCAAATGTTCAATTTCTCCTTCCCAAACATTCCCCTCTCTATCGCTAGAGCCGTCAATATGGGCTTGGCTCGTTGGGCCAGCCCAGCCCAGCCCGTGATTTAGCAGGCATGGGCTAGAATTTTTGGAGCCCGTTTAAAAATGAGGCTTTTAAGCCCGGCCCGAGTAAGTCCGTGGCCCGCGAAGCTTGACTGAAACTGGGCCGGGCCGGTCCGTGGGCCTAATAAAATATTTATTTAAAATATATAAAAAAATAAAAAGTATACTGCCTTTAGATATGGAAAGTCAGAATTGGATCTTAACTAAGAGGAACCAAAACTTGATCTTGAGAAGTTTCAAGATGTGATGTTGTCATGTATTGGAAGGACCATTCTAGAAAATATCCCGATCTTTCAATGATGGTGCGTGATGTACTTAGCATTCTTATTACCATTGTACCATCGGAATCAATATTTAGCATTGGTGGCGTGTTCTTACAAAGTACAGAAGTTGCATTTATTATGAAAATGTCTAAACACTTGTTACTACTTGAAATTGGCTGCACAGGTTTTCCCGAACTCAAACTGGTAATATTTTTTATGTGAATTTAAATATTATTAATTTTTAAAATTTAATTATTTTTAATATTTAACTAATTAATATTGCATATGAATTGTAGATGAAAGTGAAGATGTTAAGACAACCTTGTCACAAGCGGATTCAAATGTGTTTGATGAAGATGATGTGTTGGATATCTCATAAGCATCATGAACGTTCTCTTGAATAGTTTGTTTTAGTTTTGACTTTTAGTGAATGAAATATAGTCTTGTCTTTTACTTTTTTTTTTTTAGTATTTATTATGATATATTGGAACAATATAAAAAGTTATTAAGTTTTGTGTATTTTTTTCAATAAGATATTTTTTTAACTTTTAAATAATTATCTTTTTTTAGGTCAGAACTTAAAGAAAAAATATAAAATTATATTTTTAAAAATAATGGGCCGGCCCGTGGGGGCCGCGGCCCACATAGGGCTGGGATGGACTGACCATTATAAGGCCCATCAAAACGGTGGGCTAGCCCAGCCCAGCCCGTCAATTGCTAAAGCTCACGTGCCCGGCCCGGTCCGGCCCATATTGACAGTTCTATATATTGCAGGCACCACCGCTCCTTTACTCCATTAAAAGTCATTGTTCACTTTGCTTCCATTACCGCTCTTCCTAAATTTCGTTATTGCTTTTCCATTGGTTTGGTTCCTCTATTTGATCGCATATTAATCTTTCCGCCATCGCCCGTCAAAGATCCCTTCACTATTTTTTCTTTCTTCTTTCTCAAAATTAAATCATAAATCGTCTCAACCCACTTGATTGATATACTTTTACCAGCAAAAAAACCACTGTAAAATCCAAATCGTGGTGAAATTTGAAGGTTTTAGATGTTTTTTTCTTTTTTTAAATTTGGGGAAGGGAGATTGAAGAAAGTGTTAGTGATTATGTGGTGGTATAATAGTGGAATTTTTTAATTTTTGGATTTGCTTAACAGTGGATAGTGATTATAGTGGTAATAAAAATTATTTCTTTAATGTATTTTTTCTGCCATGGAGGGAAAAGATGAGTAAGTTTAGGGCAAAGGACGGCTGAAGATGTGGAGGAAAAATTGGAGGAGGAGGTATAAGAGTTAGGTGGGTTCAATTTTAATTTAGAAAAAAAAAAGATAAATCTAATTTTTAAGATCTTCACGCGCTTATATCTGAGTGTAACACACAAAATTTGTCATGTCAGCGTGAAGTGTTTAAGAGAAAATACTTGTACCAAACAGAGGTGTCTAACTGGTCAGACGCCAAGTTAAGGTGTTTAATTGATCGTTGTGGACAACTTAAAGGGGTTGTTTATGTATTTCGCCCTCCTAAAATGATACATAAATGTTTGCATAATGTAATGTATATATTATTTAATAATACTGACCAAATACTGTATTATTTTAAGCGAGTTTTTATGCTAGAATTTATTATTATCCAAGACAATCAATCGTGCGAATAAACTTTAATGACATACTCTTATAGTCATATAAATGTTATGATATATTTAAAACTATAAGTTCCAACAATACCTTTTATATATGCCAAAAATCTTTCTTCTTTTCTTAGATTGTGTGTCTCATTAAATACCTTCATATAAAATGAAACAGAGGGAAGAGTAACATAATAATTCGATGATACATCAGTAGAGTAGAGCACTTGTACATTTGTGCCACATGCCAGGCGGTAGAGTAATCGTGAAAAATAGTTACTCCCTCCGTTCACTTTTACTTGTGCACTATTTTAGAAATAGATTTTCACTTTTACTTATCACTTTTAACATATCAAGAGAAGACTACCCACCATATTAATTACTTATTTCAAATTATTTTCTCAAAGTTTATTAAAAATATGTATCAATTAATATGTGTATCATGATAAATTAAAACACCTCATTTTTTATTTCTTAAGAGGTATGCAAAATCTATATCGGACAAGTAAAAATTAACTGAGGGAGTACTATCTATCATTAATATTATACTGGAGATCGGTGCACCTCTGTATGAACTTCCAGTATATTATGCTGGAACTCCAACATGCGAAAAGTTATAATATACTGGAGTTCCAGTATATTATACTATAGTATTTTCCCGGATTTTGATTTCGTTCAGATTTATCTTCACATGAAAAGTGGCTAAATTTCGATTACTTTTGAAACTGTGGCTATTTTTGAATGACCACTTGTAAAACTGGCTATTTTTAAATTTCTCCTGAATTTTTGACCTTTTTATTTTGGTCCAAAATAAATGTCTTTTTTTATATAATCAAGAAAGAATTTATTTTATTTTTCCAAAATTTGTCCTTATTTACATACAAATATATAATATACAAATTTTAATTAAAGATAATTTAGTGAATACATCATTTCTCTCTTTAGGATTTAGTATTTTCTTAAACGGACGTCCCACAGGCAAAATAATCACTTATTATAAATTGGAGGAAGTAAGATTAGCTCTATAAACGGTGGATCCGCCCATGTGTGAGACCTTTAAAAGAAAACAAGGTAGATTAGCTAATAATTAATAGAGACGGATAATCGTCTAGGTTCAATGATAGTCTCCCCGATGATGGATAACTAATGCTGGTTCGTACATATAATATTTATGCAACAACTGTATGTCTATATATATATCTGTGTTCTGAATCTCCCACCAGATTCATACATCTTATCACTTGAGTTTTTTTATATATTATTATACTATATGTAGTACCCATTTCTCTTCAGTTAGTTGCTGCACATACCCAAAAACCAAAAACTAAGAAAAACAAATAAAAGGAAAAAAAAAAAAAAAATTACAAGAAGAGAAAGAAACATGGAAATGGAAAAGGAAAAGAAACTCTTTCATATCATACATAAGGTTCCTTCAGGTGATGGCCCTTATGTCCAAGCAAAGTATGCTCAGGTTTGTTATTTTTGTTATTTGCATTTTTTTATTTTTTAGTTTAATTAACTTTTATATACGAATAGTTTTAAAAGTTTTTAACTTTCTGTCATACAAGGTGAATGATTTTTTGATTAGAGATAGTAGTTTAGTGATTTTTGTGATACCTACCAAGGTAAAATTGAGTAACTTTTTCGTTATTAAAAAAAAATTTGGTGCAATAAAGTGAAAATTGGATGACCATTCACGAGATTAATACAATTACATTAAATTAATAGTTTAGAAGTACGTTCTTAAGTTAATTCTAAGAAAAACAAGCTAATTCTTCGTTCCTTGAGCCGAGAGTGTACTAGAAATAACATCTCTACCTTCACAAGGTAGGAGTAACGTCTGCATACATAATACCCTGACCTTCTCAAACCTCACTTGTGATAAGTCTGGTTGTAAGGAGGGGAACCTTGGAGCAATAGTAAAGTTATCTCCTTGCGACCTATAGGTCACGGGTTCGAGCCTTGGAAGCACTCACTAATCACTACTAGAAATTCGGCAAAAACCGACCAAGAAAAACCAACCAACTTTGGTCGGTAAAAAAATCGGCCAAAAACCGATCAAAAACCGACCAAAGTTGGTTTGTTTTTCAAAATATTTTAATTTTTAATTTTTTTTACGAAACCGACCAACTTTGGTCGGTTATCTTTGGCACAAAAATGCGGGAAACTATTTTTGAGTCCCGCGAAATTTATTTTTCAAGAAATCGATTAACTTTGGTCGGTTTTTGCAATTAAAATAAATAAAAATTAATATTAAAAAAACCGAACAACTTTGGTCGGTAAATTCGGCCGGTCATATTAAAAAACCGACCAACTTTGGTCGGTAATTTTATTTTTTAATAAAACCGACCAACTTTGGCAGGTTATTTTTGTGCGAAAATACAATTAAAGAGTATAGATTAAGAAAAAAAAGACAATCTTAAAACAAAATGCACCAATGGTCTAGTGGTAGAATAATATCTTGCCACAATACACACCCCCCCCCCCTTTCGATTTTTCGACCAAAGTTGGTCGTTTTTTTTTTGTTGCAATATTTATTTTTTGAATTTAATTTACCGACCAATGTTGGTAGGTAATTTCCGACCAACTTTGATCGCTATACTAAAGCGACTACCAAAATACCGTCTAAACGTATTTGGTCGGTAATTGACCATAACCGACCAAAGTTGGTTGGTTTTTTGGTTGCTAATTACCGAATTTCTAGTAGTGAATGCTTGTGTTAGGGGTAGGCTGTCTACGTCACATTCCTTGAAATGCGACCCTTTTCCTAACCCTACGTAAATACAGGATGCTTTGTGCACCATACTGTTTTTCTTATTTTATGTTGTTTGGTTTTATGTATTAAAAAGGTATTGATGCATTATTTGCAGCTAGTTATGAAGGACCCAGAAGGATCAATAATATGGTTTTGGAAAGCTATAAATACAGGAGACAGAGTAGATAGTGCACTAAAAGACATGGCAGTGGTTATGAAGCAATTGGATAGAAGTGAAGAAGCCATTGAAGCTATCAAATCTTTTAGATGGCTTTGCTCAAAACAAGCTCAAGAGTCCCTTGATAATGTCCTACTCGACCTCTTCAAGGTATATAGTAGTAATATAAAATATTCACACATAGAAAGAAATTACCGAGTATTTTTTAAAAAAAAGAAATTTTAACATAAATTTGGTCTTTTCTGATATTCGTTTGATTTCATTGACCATTAAATTACACCTTTGCATGAACATAATTTATTGTCTTTTATCAGTTGAATAAAGGTAAATTCGTACTGCCAAACCTCTCTATAACATGCTCGTTTATTCCGATCTTTTTTTTGCTGCTATAGTGAAGTGCTGCTATATAAAACACACATTATAACATAACATGAAAAATTGGTTCTAAAAAAAATTGGCTGAACGACTGTTATTGTGAAATGTTGTTATAGAGAATAGATGTCATAAAGAGATTTGACTGTATATCTGATTTGGTCACTTCACGCTCTTTATTTTCCATTTTATCTTGCACTCTTTTTTTTTGTTTTTATTCCGTTAAAAAAGACATTTTTTTTTTTTTTATATTTTTAAACTAATTTAACTCAAACCTTTCTATTATTCTACCTTTAATAACATGATTTTGAAGTCACAAAAATGTCATTGTATTTTGAAGACTGTTGTAAGTTGCCAAAAATCTTTCTTTCTCTTATAAATTTTTTATTCAGTCAAACACCTTTATATAAAATAAACTAAGGGAGTAGATATTTTAATCAATGCATTATCACTTGTCGCCTGAACTAAATTAATTAATAAGATGTTAGCCATATGCACTAATTGTTTTATAATATAATTTTGTATGTAGAAATGTGGAAAAGTAGACGAGCAAATAAAACTGTTAAAGCAAAAGTTGAGACAAATATATGAAGGGAAGCTCTTCAATGGTAGGCCTACTAAAACTGCTCGATCTCATGGAAAGAAATTTCAAGTTTCTATTAGCCAAGAAACTGCAAGAGTTCTGGTAATTATACCTTTCACATTCTTTAATTTTGTCGCTTCAATTTTTTTTAGCAGGAGCTAGAAGCCTGTATAAGGGTTCGATCGAACACAATAATTTTTAATTAAACAATATATTTATGTTAAAAAATATACAAATATTAAATTTATAACCCAATTATTAATATTTGAAGTCCTCGTTATAAAATTCAAAACCTATAAAATCAAAATTCTAACTCCGCTTCTAGCAAATATAGCCTATGGACAACGGATACAAGCTCATCCATCTCTTTTGACTCAGCCTGCATGAAGAAATAAAATGAGCGCCATTTATTAAAGGAAAATTACCACCTATGTTCATTTATAAGCAACTCATTATAGAAATTGGCCAATTCATAAAATATTAGTACTAATATTAGCCAAATATTATTAATATTAGCCAATTAGCTATTTGTAGCAAACTAATGTCAAACTTTTGCTTTTATTTGAGTGGGTGTTATTAGAATAGATTGCCTATATCTTAAGGAGTTTTAATCTCAATTTTGGGATTATTTGGTGAAGTTTTGAGGTGGTTTGAATTGAAAATTCAAAGTAAAAACTGAACATGAAAAAACATTATATGTGTATCACACTGCGTATCATTTGTGTATCACTATGTATCATATTTTGTATAAATTGTGTATCACATGTATATCCATGTATACTTTTGTGTGAGATACATGTTTGATACATGTGTCACGGAAGAATTTTTTGAACTCGATTTAATCACAATTTTGATACAAAATCAGTCCAAATCACCTCCAATCTTCCTCAAATTTTGTATATTGACTTATCTATATATTTTCAATGAATTTTAACTATACCCATTGAAAAAGTTCCTTTATTAAACAACTGATATAAAAAGGGACAACCCCGGAGAGTTTCATAATTTTTTGGTGAAATAGCACGAGCCTGTTTTCGGACTAGTAATTAAAAAATAGCCAGAGTTTGCAAAGCTATTGAAACATGACCACTATTTTGCTGAAACACGAAAGTTCCAGAGCTCCTGCATATAAACTTCCAGCATATTATGTTGTAATTCCAACACATTATGCTGGAATTTTTTATGTAAAAAATTCGAACTCTATCATATTATGTTGGAATTTTTCTAGATTTTTAAGCGTGTTTTAAAGCAGATTTTATCTTTACATAAAAAAAATGAAGAAATTTTGATTACTTTTTAAACTATGGCTATTTTACAATTACATGTTGTAAAACTGGCTATTTCTAATTTTTCCCCCGTAATTTTTGTGCTTAATTTCCCGGCTAATTTAGGGTAATTTGGGCTGGGCCTATATGCAAAAAGGAAATTATATGGCAGCAGAAGTGGTGTACAAGAAAGCCCAAATGATTTATCCAGAGAGCAACAAGGCCTGTAATCTGGCCCATTGTTTGATTAAGCAAGCCCGATATGATGAAGCCCGTTATATTCTTGAAGATGTTTGGATTGGTAAATATTTAGGCTCTGATGATACAAGAACTAAAAATAGAGTGGAGGAATTATTGTTAGAATTGGATTCAAAGCAACCACCACACTTTTTGCAAAATATTCCGGGCCTTAATTTGGATGATGATTTTGTAAATGGGCTTGAAGGTTTGACTAATGAATGGGCCCGGCCCAAATCAAGAAGGCTACCAATATTTGAGGAAATCTCTACATTTAGAGATCAATTGGCATGTTGATTGATTTCTATTTTTTCTATCTTGGACATGAGGAGCATTGTAAATATTTGTAGTCTGGTCGGGTTTATGGTTTAGGGTTCAGGGTTTAGGTGTTACTTATTTATATTAGATGTATAAAATAAGAGGCATGTGATAACTGTAAATTGTAATGTAAATTAGATCTTGGGGCAGTGTTTTGGGCAATGAATCTATTTAGCTTGTGTTAGAATGGAGAGTCCTATTATGTATACAATATTAAAATCCGCGGTAATGGAATAATTATTCTCCCTCGAACGAAAACCAGCAAGGTCCTAATTCTAATCAAACAAACCACATATGTATATATAATTTCTTGGATTCTTTTTTTCTTAAAGCCGAGAAATCCTCGAGGTCAGTGACATACGATTTGAGACTCATCCGATAATGACTTTGCCTCTCTACCCTATTCCATCTAAACATCAGGTTCTTATCTGTGGCAGATTTCAAAATGGTAACATGCGTCTAACCAATCCATCACTTGTATCCCTTTTGCCACTAGATCAAAGTTATAGAGATTAATTTCTTGAATCGTAACATACACCTTGTATAATTTCTAGGGAAATAAGTTTTTTCTACCTATTTTTCGTACCAAATATTCTTGGTGCTCTGATATACAAAAATAAGAGAAAGAAAGATAAAAATAAAATTTCGGCTTATCATTTAAGAAATGAGTGAGATGGTATACCATTTTCTTTTAGGGGGAATTATGCTCCTTGTCACTTGGTCCACCAGTCCATAAAAAAATGGCCCACATTTGAAGCCCTTACCTAATATAGCCCAGGTTATATATAATTTGAATTTATTTTTACCAGTTAGCCACCCTATTTTTTTCTTTTCTTCGTTCTTCTTCTTCTTCCTCTTTCACGACTTTGTACCCCAAAGTTTCTCTACCATTATATATATTCTTCAATTCTCCTTCCATATTCAAAGTTGATAATCACTATTAAGATGAGAAGAAAAAATACCACTTAAGAGTGTGAGCACGTGATTTTTGCCTCGCTTGAATTATTCCTACAGAATCCCTAAAATTAGGATTTTCCTCTTATTCTTTGATTTTTTTTGGATTTAATTGTGTAATTTTCATGTGTATTTTTTATTTATGTGTGTGCATGTTTAGTTTTTGATAATTCATAAAAAAACAAAAATATTGCATTTGCATTTAGGATTTAATTTTATATTTTTAGACTAATTAGTAACTAGAGTTTTATAAAAATACAAAAAAAAAAATCAAAAAATTGATTGTTGCTTGGTTTTAAATGTTAGCTTTGAATTTTATTAGTTTTCTCTAAATTGGTATTTTACTAACAGTTTTTGCTAGTTTTTTTTTTAAACCCCTCCCAAATTAGGAGGATCTATAGTATTTCCACACTTTCCCTCCAGCGTGACTCGAACCCAGGACCTAACGGTCGTAGGTGGAGGTGCTTACCAACTGAGCAAGCCTCACTTGTCTTTGCTAGGTTTAATTCTAGTTTTAATATTTGAAAAAAAATAATATGAATAAATAAGTAAAAGAAAAAGGATTAAAAGAAAATTGGAATGAAGAAAATGAGAAAATAATCAGATTTTTGGGCCAAAAACAATTTATTCCCCTCAGCCCAATTGAAAACTCGTTCCAACCCAGCCCAAACCCCCAACCTAGTCTGTCCCGTTAATTAACCAAATGACCCTGTTTTGCCTGCAATCAATCCCAGCCGTCGAGGTTGTAAGATCTGACGGTTGGGAAGCTAGGATCTCAAAGTATATAAGTGTCCAAACGACCCCTACCCCCCTCAGAACCCCCTACCCTCTCGTCTCTCTCATCTCTCACTAGAGAACCTAAATCCGCCGTCCTTCATCGCGAACCGCCGGCCGGAAATCGCCTCCGCCGGCGGCGAACCTCCAATGGCTCCCAAATTCACACCACAGTATCATCTCCCTCTCCTCATCATGGATCCATAAATACTTTCTTTCAAATCCCACCCCAACCTCTCGAATCAACGAAACCCTAGGGCGCCGCAATGTGTTCCTCCGCCATATCCGGCGGCACCACCACCCAAACACCACCAAACTTACACTCTTGAACCCCCGTCACCCCTTCATTCCAAATCCACACTTCTTTTCCTTAAAATATTCCCCAAATCCCTCGAATTTCAAATAAAAATTGAGCCAAGGAATTTGAAAATGGATTCGTGCAAGCAAGCCATTCTCTGGAGTTTCGCGGGCCTTTTCTGCTGGTTTTGGGTACAAAATAATGACATCCATTTGTTATACACCAAGAACAAATGTTTGACATTATTTTGGAGCCAAATCAGAATTCCAATGTTAAGATTGAGCCTAGCCGGTGAGTCCCTTTCATCTTTCTTTCACTTTAATTGGGATTAAAACAAGGTTCTAAACCTAGGACCTTTGTTCTTAGTACATTTTTAAAATTGTTCCTTAATTTTATAGGTTTATTCAGCTTTGTTTATAACATGTTTAACTCTTTAATTTCACTTTCTATTTTTTCAGTTTAATTTGGATTAGGTTATGTTAATAACTCAATTAGTTTTCTGCCTGTTCATTAATTAGCTTAGTTGTTAATTTTCGAATTTAATCATATTTTCTTCTCATTTGCACCGAGCCCCTGATTTGGGTTTGGGTTTCTTTGGTTATTGGGTTTTGAGATTAGTTTAGACTTTACCCCAGGAAGTTTGGGTCTGGTCTGGGTGTGAGCTCAAGCCTTTTGATCCATTAGAGTCCATTGGACTCATGGCCCATGAGTTGAAAGTTGGATAATGAGCAATTCTCATTGGCTGTGAAGGGTAATTTAGGAAATAAAATAGAGAATCATGCAGTAACTGAAAGTAGAACCCCCTAGAACCTTCTAGATTGGAGTTTCAATTTGAAATTCAGAAACTCAGTAGTATAACTTGAGTAACAAGTCAGTCATTTAAGGACTTTTAAGCAAAAGGCTAAAATAAGGAGGGGCTAAAGTGTAAAGTAAAAAAATCTGAAAGATACCCTAGTATTTGCCTATAAAAGGCAGTCTACCCTTCCTTGCAAGCTAAGCTAGAAAATCTAAAAATTTGAATTCAAAGTTTGGAAGTCTAAAAATTTGAAATCTGAAGTTTTGAAAATCTAAGATAAGTTTTGAGAGCCAAAATTTTCAGAATTTAAAATCTGAGAGCAAAAGTTTGAGAGATCTAAATTGGAGAGCTCAAATACACGAATTTTAGATCTAAAGCTTTGAGGGAATTTCTGCTGGTTTTATTAACATTGTTGCTGGTTCAAGTTTGAATTTGAGCTTGTCTTCTTCAATTCTCTGGGTGATTTTACTTGCTGAACACTATCCTTCCTGTTGCTTCTTGCGACTCACTCATCTCTTGCTATATTTTTTTTTACTTCCTTGAGAGTTCCAGGTACATATTCTGAGTATGCCTCAATATAGCTCACGAATTTGAAATGAAATTGAAGTTATGCATGATCTCTCCTGCTGATATGTATTCATTTATTCATTGTATGCAACTAATTTCATTGATTAGCTAGGTCTTACACTGTAACTAACTATGGACTACTGAACCATATTATGTCTCATTCGTTTATTGTAGTTCTAGTAGTATGGATTAGCTTCGCAAATCTTTATATATACTGACCAGAGTATGGTTTAGTTGTTAAATTTAAGCTCTATTGGATGTGTGAAGTTTAAGATTTAGACATCCTATTATATGCATAACGAGACTGTGGAATGTTGAATATACTGGAATTATCTCCCATATAGCGTGTTGAATTTGACCCTTGCATAGTTGTATGGTTTGATCATGAATAATTTTGTAAATTGCTGTAAGTTTCCAGGAACAAGAGATATTAAATGGAGTCTAATTAGGCCCGATTTCTGAAAGTGTAATTTGGTTTTGTTAAAATGCTAAGTCTATCCATTCACATTATTGATTTTGTTTTACATTGTTGCTTGGCTATTTGAAAGTTCACGTTAGAAATCAGAAGCAAGATTAGAATCAGAAACTCATTGTTATAATATCAGATTAGTAGTTTCGATCTTGTTAAGAAAAAAAATATAATTCAAATTCATTTCTTCATGTACTTGTTATTTGAAAAATTGCAAACAATACTGGAGGCTGCCTAGGTGACCAGAAATGGGCCTGGTTGTTGGTACATGGGACTCAAAATTGGACAGACTTACAACTGAGGCCTCAAAATGTGTTCTCCTTTGAGGTAGGCCTCCAGTTAATTATCAGGCCCAGATCCTGCGCTAGTGTACATGAAGTTTCCTATCATTGGGCCTGTCTTTAAGGCCCAATCGCATCCCAATGCCTTGTTTGGCAACTGATCTTTAAATTCATAACCCGCATTTAACTCTTATGACTTTAGTCAATTAATAGGATCTTTAGAATAATTTTAGGAGGGCCATCTTAGATAACATGATAGTCCATGGACCTTCAAGCATAGTTTAGTATCCTTTAAAAATGAAATTGAGGTGTGCCGCGCTGAATAAAATCACAAATTTACGTGGCCCTCTTTAATTACTTCCATTAAAAATACTTAAAAATCGAGACGTGCCATTTAGCGAATTTTCATGGCCTCCCGCAAAGTTATCAACACGTTAGTTGCTTTAGGTGCGTATTTTAATAATCTACTTTCCTAAATTTGGGTGCACATTTATGTGACCCAAATCTCAACGGTGTTAAAATATGTCTAAAACTACGGGTGTATTTATATGACGTGGTTCGATACGTGTTTTAATGATGTTGCAAAATTCTTTGAAAATTAATTTAAAGCGGTAAATAATTTAAAATTACACTATAGGTCGAAACATGTATTAAATTCAGGTAATATGCTAATTATGATAGTTTAAGAGACCGTGCTTGAACCACAAAATCCGAGGGTGCCTAACACCTTCCCCCGGGTTAACATAATTCCTTACTCAAGAATTTCTGGTTCGCAGACTTCAATTGGAAAGTCGAATTTTCCTTGATTTGGGATTCAAAATAAACCGATGACTCGGGACACCAAATAAATTATCCCAAGTGGCGACTCTGAGTTGAATAAATAATCCCATTTCGAATAATGTCACTTAAAGTGGAAAAACTCCCTTATACACTATCCTCCGGGGTGGCGTGCAAAAAGGAGGTGTGACAGCTCTGGCGACTCTGCTGGGGACATGAACCCAGAATCTCTGATTCAGGGTTCAAGAATTCGAGCTTAGAATAGCTGTTATAATTGGTTTATTTATTATCTGATTGTCCTACATGTTTCATGCTAAGTGTGCTAAATGCTTTACCGCTTTGATATTATCTGAATTGTATATATAAAATTGTTACGAAACCCTTCTCTTCTCACCTCCGAGGATGTGCTCGCTGGTCGAGACTCTCTATTATGTTAGTGTCATGCCTTAAAGTAAGAAAGAGGCCGGACAAGTTACTAAGCCGGATGGCATTTTGGTTCCCGGTACGTAGCCCCCTACTCGACTCGAGCTGTCTGCTTGGGTACACAGTTTAGAACATATACCCAGGTTTTGAACCTAGCATAATTCGACCTCATGTCGGATCTCTAGTAGGAGAGCTTGTTCGCATCACATGCATTTGACTTAGGGGACTCAACACAGGGGTTGGGTCCGTCTAGGACAGGTGACCTGAAATGAAAAGACCATCCTGATGCATCCTACTTGGTATTTGCGCATATATTTGCTTCGAATCGGCATGTTCACCGGCTTGTAAATAATGGAAGAAATTTGGACAAAAAGAAAAGAAAAAGGGAATAATACCATTAAGGTTGAGTGAGTTAGTCACCTGTTTTGAAAACCAATGCCCAAATGGTACTGGAACTCTGTCAAATTTTTAGAAAATCAAAAAGAAAGTTTTGTTTTCAAAATAGTTGGTTTTGTCAAATCTGCCCAAACTACGCCACTTTGATTCTCACCGAATGTGAGATATGTAGGCAACCCCCATCGGGTCCAACTTCCCTTTTTGCAAAAATAGCCCAAAAATAACAAAATTTTAATTTTTGTCAAAAATAAGTCAGGTGACGCCATTCTTGTTTAAAAATAAGCCGAATGTCCCCAAAACGGCATCAGAAGGCTGTTTTTGCAAGAACGGCCACCTCGGGTCATTTTCACCGGTTAGCGAGCACAACCTTAAAATCTTCGTCCCTGAAGTGCTAAAAGGTCGTATCTGCAAAACTGGGTTTTTGTTTTTGAAAATTTTAGTAAAAAACAATGGTGTCATTTTTACTTTTTAGGTCAAAATAAGTTATTAAATCACTTTAATAAATGTGCAGGATGAACACAATTCAAAATGAACCTTTCTCAATCATGAACAAAATCCCTTTGGAGTTGCGTCTATGGTGGAATGATCTAGGCAAAGAAGGGCAAGATGAGGTCAAGAAATATTTGAAAGGTCTTACTGGTTTGTTGGAGATTATGCCCAGAGGAGACATCATAAGGGCATTGGTCACATGCTGGGACCCGGCGCACAATGTGTTCCACTTTTCAGATTTTGAACTCACCCCGACCTTAGAAGAAATAGCCGGGTACATTGGGAATGCTGAGCTTCCTTTAAGGCACAAGTACTTGATTGCCCCAAGAACCGTAGCTGTGCACAGACTCTTAGACTCACTGAAGATAAGCAGGGGGGTCCACAACCCATATTTGGTAGCTGGCTTTTGTACTCCACAATTTCTATACCAGAGATATGGCCACATAGGGTGTTCAACAATCCGAAAAATAAAATATGCAGCAAAGGAAACTGCCACAAACAGGAAGAATATAGACGTTTTGCTTTTATGGTGGTCTTCTTGGGGCTTTTGGTGTTCCCGAGGAAAGACAGAAATATTGACATGAAAATAGTTGGGGTCGTCAGCACTTTACTCACTCAGGCCAAAAGCACCCTCGCGCCCATGATAGTAGCTGAAATCTTCTATGCTCTCACAACCTGCAAAGCCGGAGGAAGCTTTTTTGAGGGGTGCAATTTGTTGTTGCAAATGTGGATGATCGAACACCTATGCCATCGTCCTTAATTCATGAGTTATGGGTCAATACAGAAGAACTGTGTAAGGGAATTTTATACGAGGATTGATGGAACCAGCTTGCCTGAAGGAGTTACAGAATAGACATCATACTTTCGGTCTATCACTGCCAGTAAAATAGAGTGCACGTTTGGATGGTTACCTGTGGATGAGATCATATATATGCCAGCAACTAGGCCTCACTTCCTCTTGATGGGTCTTAAGAGCATTCAACCTTATGCTCCGTATCGAGTTTTAAGACAACTCGGGAGGTGCCAAATAGTGCCAAAAGATGAAGATCTTAGTACCCAAGTAGTTGAGATTGGTCTTGATGGCCAGTTTCCTGAAGCAACAGTCCGCCAAATTTGGAGCGAATGTCAATACTTAGCGGCAAATACCTGTGTAAGGGATCAATCCAAAGGAGAAGTTTCACCCGAGTATCATGCTTCGTATAAAAGGGAGATTGCATTTGGGAGGCCGACCAAAAGACCTCACCTCCAGGATTTTGTTGAGTCATCACAACAACAGTGGGCCTGGTTAGCCAAGGAAAATGAATATAGGGCAAGAATAGGAGAATTGGAAAAGCAGGTTCGGGACCTTCAGTTTGAAAATAGCTTACAAACCGTAGCTGATGAGAGTGACAAAAAGAAACTGACCTAGGAAAATGAGGCTCTTAAGGCTCAGATTCGAAAGATGAAAATAGTTGCCAGCAACGCAGAAAGAAGTCGGGCTGATGAAAGGCTGATAAGTAGACTAAAAAAGAAAGTCCTCGAGTGCCAAGAAGACTTGGAAAAATTCGAGGATAATGTGGCCAAAATTCGGGCGCAATGGGCGAAGAAAGCATAAGAACGGGCACAATTTGTGCAGCAAATGAAGAGAAATTATGAAGGGACTATCACTAGCCTGAGAAGAAAAGTGACTACCCTTGAGGATGAGGCAGCCCAGCGGGCCAAAGAGTTCAAGGCAGATAGGGAGCATTGCTATAAGCTGATGGCGAAAATGGAGAGCGAAATACAACTATTGCAAGATCACCACTTTCATGACTCCCAAATTTTGGAAGCCCGAAACCAGCAGATAGGGCGACTACTTCAAGAAAAGGGCAGGATTAGAGAGAAGATTAGGGCCATCGCTGACTATATTGCCATGAAATGCCAAGCATGCGAGAGCATGACTCGTAACACCTTCTTTGCTACGGTGATGATTTTTGTCCGTCAAGTTATGAATGATCAGGAGCAACTGCAAGGGGGTCTTGCACATAGGGCCGCGACGAGGCCGAATGATGCCCCGCGTGCCCCAGTGGTTGAAGCTTTAATGTATTCTTGACCCTGTTTTTAGTCATTGAGTCTATATTTTGGTTATTTTGAGTCTGTTTTGTAGTTTCTCCTTTCCAAGAAAACAAATAGTTTAGCATCTTTGTAATAGAAGTTTTATTAATGAAAATTAAAAATTTCCAAAAATTATTTCCTTATTTTACATTTATTTTCGAGAACTACGCTTGGTCTGATTTATGCGGGGTCATGATACGTAGGCAATCTCCATAAGATTCGACTGTATCCCTAAGAGAAAAGAAAAAAGGGGAGGAAAGAAAATAATTAAA
Source organism: Nicotiana glauca (assembly GCA_026770625.1). NCBI lineage: Eukaryota > Viridiplantae > Streptophyta > Magnoliopsida > Solanales > Solanaceae > Nicotiana > Nicotiana glauca. The sequence continues at coordinate 60,154 of MU705186.1, forward strand.
AAAACAAGAGAGGAAAAGAAACAAAAAAGAGAGAAAATAAGAAAATCGAGAGAAAGAATACATGGCAAAAAGCAAAGTCAAGAATGAAAGAAAAAAAAAGAAAGAGAGAAAAGAAAAATGAGAAAAATGAGAGAAAAGGGCAAAAGGAAAGAAAAGCAAGGAAAAGAGAGTGAAAATCAAAGGAAGAAAATGGGAAAGAATAAGGAAAGTCGGGATGACGCATGCAACCGTTGCAAAACATGTAGAAACCCATTTAACTGTATAGTGCATCACACCCCAACGTGCGATTACCTATCTGTTATTTGTTTTAAACTAACCGATTTGCTGTTGTCACATCAGTCCGGTTTTATAGAAACGGTGGTTGGTTTTTTGTGGTAAACTGGCCTCACATCCTTACTTCACCAGATCAAAGGGGAGCATAGAAATGTCTTCGGAAATGACCTTGCCAGCAATTCCCATCTCAGAAGATAACCCAATCTCGGGCATTCCAGCCTCAGAATCTGCAACGGCTGAAGAAAATAGGATCCTACGTCTCAGGGTCATGGAGATGTGGGATGCATGGACGAATGGAAGAGAGCCTCCAAGTGCCATCCCCAGATTTCCCGAACTGTTCCCTAGATCAGGGGGTACCTCCAATATTCCCATCAGTCATCCAAATACCTCACTGGGACAACCCACCATACCGGCTCATTTTGTGGGAACACCTTCTGGGTTTGCCCCTAGGTGTTCATGTCCGGAGCAGTCCCCAATATCTTTACCCCTCCCCCATGCTCGGCCACAACACAGCCTGTACTTCCTAGGCCCACTTTTGATCCTTTGGCCTTTACATTCCAAACACCTACCTACCAAGTGGATCCTCCTCAGTACCCCACCTACACTTATTCTCATCCACCTCCGTTTGAGTTTACAAAATGACAGGACAAGACTCCCAAAACTCCCGAACATGGCGAAATGGCAAAGAGGATGAGAAGCCTGGAGTAGAGCCTAAAAAATATGCAGGGTCTGAGTGGGCAGAAGAGTGTGTCATATACTGAGTTATGCATGTTCCCTCACGTACATTTGCCTATGGGATTCAAAACTCCGAAGTTCGAAAAATACGATGGGCATGGTGATCCTATTGCTCACCTTAAAAAATACTGCAATTAGTTGGGAGGAGCTGGAGGAAAAGAAGAATTTCTCATGGCTTACTTTGGGGAAAGTTTGGTGGGTATCGCCTCCGAGTGGTACATGGATCAGGATATTTCTCGATGGCACATCTGGGACGACCTCGCAAGAGACTTTGTTAGACAGTTTCAGTACAATATAGACATTTCTCCAGACCGAAACTCATTGACAAATCTGAAAAAGAAGTCCTTTGAGAGTTTTTGGGAGTATGCAATCAAATGGCGTGAGCAAGAATCAAGAGTGAAGCCTCCAGTGGACGAGATTGAAATGGTCACGGTGTTTCTTCAAGCTCAGGAAGCTGATTATTTCCAAAATATGATGTCAGCTATGGGCAAACCGTTCGCAAAAGCTATTAAAATTGGTGAAATGGTGGAAAATAGATTGAAAACAGGCAAAATTCTGAGCCAATCAGCTATTGCAGCAACCTCCCAAGCCATTCAAAGCGGGTCTGGAGGAGTCACAAAGGGAAAGAAGAAAGAAGAAACGTCCATGGCAACCTCGGGGGCAAGAAGACACCGCGCTCCTAGATCCATGTTCCCAGAAAGAACCCCTCAACATTATTACCCTCATCATGACATGGCCTATTCTCCTCAATCGTATGCGGTCATGAATGCTCAACCTTTTGTACGACCGCAGCAACAGGCCAATAGAAACCAAGCTTCATTTCAAAGAAACCAGCCTCCTCACCAAAACCACTATAAACCCCGTCCTCCACCAAATAACTTCCGTCCATGTGTCCCAAACTTGTTTAAATGGGTCTACTGCAGCCCATACCTCCAAACAGATAAAACCCAGAATCACCTTCCTATTAGCGGGGTGTCCGATGTGCTTATCACGTAGGAACTGAGGGGCATGATACAGAAAACTATTGGACTTTGAAAAGAGTCATGGAAGACTTGATAGAACAAGGAAAGATAGTGCTAAGGGATGCAGATGTCCCCAATGTGACGAATAACCCGCTGCCAACCCATAACAATGGGCCAGTAATTGGAATGATTTGTGAATATAAAGAATTTGATTCGGCGCTAAAGGCCATAATTGCCATTGCTGATGCTGAGAGAAAGCCCAAAATTACCCCGAAGCAAGATAAAGGGGAAAAGAAGACCAAATCCACCCATTCAGAACCAGAAAAGAAAGTTGAAGCAGGGACGGGGGCAATACCTCCCAAAGATGCTGTTCTCTATGTCCCACGAGGCCGCAAAGAGAAGCAGTTGACTTTGAGCCCTCCAAAGATATTTGAACTGAGAAAAGGAGCCCAGATGTACGTACCCAAAGGAGCTTATATGGTGCGGGGGACAATTAAGCCATCGAGGACGAACGAGCCTGTGGTTATTGGACGTGCGCCACAGAAGCCTATGACAGATCCTGCTTCAGTGTCATGGAATTACCATAAAACAGTGGTCACGTACAAGGGCAAAGAGATCTCGAGGGTGCCTCAAGAAAATCACCCTGTTGAGAAATACTCCAACATGGAAGAAGTAAACAATGCCACCAGAATGCGTTTCCCATCTAAGAAACCTGTAAGTGTCGAAGAGGAAGAAGCTTTCTTTCAGAAAATGAAGATGGCAGACTATGAAGTGGTTGATCAACTGCGGAAGTATCCTGAACAAGTATCCTTGCTGTCATTGCTGATGAAGTCCCCCGAACACCAGAAGGTCTTAATGAAGACCTTGAATGAAGCATACGTGCCAGCTGAAACTTCGGGTGGAACAGTTAGAAAGAATGGCAGAAAGATTTTTCGCTGTCAATCAGATTTCATTCAGCAAAAATGACTTGCCCCCAGAAGGAGCCGCTCACAACAAAGCCTTGCACTTAGCTGTCAAATGTGAGGGATATTATGTGAAGAGGGTCATGGTAGATGGAGGTTTTGGGGTAGACATCTGTCCACTCTCTACACTACATCATATGGAAATCGGGACTGAAAGAATTTGTCCCAACAATGTCTGCGTGCGGGCTTTCGATGGAATCAAAAGAGACACAATTGGAGAAATTGACCTAATTCTGACCATTGGCCTGGTGGACTTTGAGGTGACATTCCAAGTTCTAGACATGGACACGTCCTATAATTTTCTCTTGGGAAGGCCTTGGATCCATGCCGCATGAGCTGTACCCTCTATCCTCCATCAAATGGTGAAATTTGAACATGACGATCAGGAGATCGTGGTCCATGGAGAAGATGAATAGTCAATCTATTAGGACCCATCTGTCCCATGTCTTGAAGCGAGGGAAGGCAGTGAGCACATAGTCTACCAAGCATTTGAAGTCATGGTAGCAGACCAGCATGAAGAAGGAAACCCTTGCCCCAACCCTTCCTATCCAATGCCTCGATTATGGTGGCCAAAGAAATGATCAGACACGGTTTCAAACCAGGGAAGGGACTTGGAAAATCTCTGCAAGGAATAGGCGAACCAGTTACCTAGCCTACAAATGGGAAGTTCTTCGGGATAAGCTTCCTACCTACCCCAGATGATATAAAGTGGGCAGATGAGAGAAAGAATGAGGGATGGGTCTTTCCCCAACCACTGCCACATTTGTATGAAACATTTATCAAGCTGAAATACAGTGAAGAAGAGGATAACGAGGCCTTTACGGTCAAAGAGATTGAGGAAATATGTGGGGGAAATGAGGAAGTTACTCTACGAAACCCACATGGTTCAGCCGGGAGAGGGCACAAGTAGCGTTGAGGTGCTGTATATAGGACCAAGCGCCAAGCTTCAAAATTGGAAGGCTACGCCATCTCCGATCAGGCAGGAGTCCCGGTAGACCTGTCCTGCTTCTTTTTCTGCATCCCGAGTTATTCCAGGGTGTAACTCGGATGTTTTCTTTAGTTTCTTGTCTTTAAATTTCCAAATGTAAACCCTGTTATCTTCAAATTCCAAGAAATGAAATCAATATTTCATCGTTCATTTTTTTTCTTTATTCTTTCTGATTTTGCTATTTTTCTCTTTCATTTCTTCTTTTCAGTTCTAATAATGCGGCTTTAAATAACATGGCATGCTTGCGGACTTCATGCCCAGATCCAAACACGGTGTCTAATTGTGAAATAATGAACCAAGAACTGGAATATGATGAAGAAGAGGCTTTTAGGGAAATAAATCAAGAATTGGAACAATTTGAGAATAAACCTAAGCCAAACTTGAATGATACTGAGCCGGTTAACTTGGGAACTTCTGAAGAAATCCGAGAAACCAAGATAAGCATTCACACGGACGAGAAAACACGGGATGCAATAATCCAACTCCTGTTTGAGTTCAAAGATGTGTTTGCTTGGTCGTATGACGACATGCTAGGGTTAAGTGTTGATCTGGTGGTTCATAAGTTGCCAACTTACCCCGATTTCCCTCCGGTCCAGCAAAAGCAAAGAATGTTTAAAACTTACATCAATGATAAAATCAAGGAAGAAATCACGAAACAGTTGAAAGCAGGGGTAATCCGAGTGGTCCGGTACACTACATGGTTGGCTAATGTAGTCCCAGTTCCAAAGAAAGACGGGAAGACCTGGGTGTGTGTGGATTATAGATATTTGAACAAGGCAAGTCCCAAAGACAATTTTCCTTTGCCCAACATCCACATCCTTGTTGATAACTACGCCAAACATGAGATACAGTCCTTTGTGGATTGTTACGCCGGATATCACCATGTATTGATGGACGAAGAAGACGCCGAAAAAATAGCCTTTACCACACCCTGGGGTACATATTGCTACAAAGTCATGTTGTTTGGTTTAAAGAATACCGGGGCAACCTACATGAGGGCCATGACTACCATTTTCCATGATATGATGCATCAGAAGATAGAGGTATATGTAGACGACATAATCATCAAGTCCAGATCCCAGAATGACCATGTTCGAGATTTGAGAAAATTCTTCGAGCGGTTGCGCAAGTATGATCTAAAGCTGAACCCAGCTAAATGTGCGTTTGGAGTCCTGTCGGGTAAACTTTTGGGCTTTATAGTTAGCAGGAGAGGTATCGAGTTAGACCCAACAAAGGTAAAGTCTATCCGTGATTTGACTCCTCCGAGAACCAAGAAAGATGTGATGATCTTGTTGGGTAGATTAAACTATATCAGCCTATTCATTGCTCAGCTGATATCCACATGTGAGCCCATATTCAAGTTATTGAAGAAATATGCAGCAGTCAAGTAGACGAATGAATGTCAAGAAGCCTTTGATAAGATCAAAGAATATCTGTCAAATCCGCCAGTCTTAGTCCCACCAGAGCATGGGAGGCCTCATTTTTTGTATCTGACGGTCTTGGAAAATTCTTTCGGCTGTGTCCTCGGGCAACACGATGTAACCAGGAAGAAAGAACAGATGATCTATTATTTGAGCAAGAAGTTTACCAGCTATGAAGCTAAGTATACTCTGTTGGAAAGAACCTGTTGTGCTTTGACTCGGATCGCTCAGAAGTTGAGACACTACTTGCAATCATACACCACCTGCCTCATAACCAGGTTGGATCCTTTGAAATACATATTCCAGAAACTGATGCCCACAGGGAGATTAGCAAAATGGCAGATTTTGCTTAATGAATTTGACATAGTCTATGTCACTTGCACGATAATGAAAGCTCAGGCGTTGGAAGATCATTTGGTTGAAAACCCGATTGATGATAAATACCAACAATTTAGCACTTACTTCCCAGATGAAGAGGTAAATTCAATAGAAGCCATCTCTGAAGACACACATGCTTGGAAGATGTTCTTTGATGGGGCGGTAAACGCGAGAGGTGTGAGAATTGGGGCAATCTTGATCTCACCCACTGGTCAGCACTATCTGGCCACAGCCAGGCTTCGATTTTTCTGCACAAATAACACTGCTGAGTATGAATCCTGCATCATGGGTATGAATATGGCGATTGACCAAGACGCCGAAGATTTATTGATTATGGGAGACTCAGATCTGATTATCCGGCAAGCCCGGGGAGAATGGGAAACCCAAGATGTTAAGCTTATACCTTATCGGCAACATGTGAAAGATATTAGCAAGTGGTTCAAGTCGATAGAGTTTAGGTACATCCCTCAGTGTCACAATGAACTAGCTGATGCACTCACCACTCTGGCCGCGATGTTGCCCTACCCAGGCAATGCCCACATTGATCCCTTGGAAATCCAAGTCAGGGAAAGGCATGGTTACTGTCATACGGTTGAGGCGGAACCAAACATCCAGCTATGGTACCAGGACATCAAAAGGTTTCTGAAAATGCAAGAATACCCCGAGCAAGCTAGTGGGGATCAAAAGAGAACCATTAGATGACATGCAAGTGGTTTCTTCTTACATGGTGATGTCTTGTACAAGAGGACCCCGAATCTCAACTTGTTAAGATGTGTTGACGCCAAAGTGGCCGGAAGGATCATGCATGAAGTACACGCAGGAGTGTGTGGACCCCACATGAACGGGTATGTTTTGGCAAAGAAAATCCTTCGAGCAGGGTATTACTGGATAACTATGGAAAAGGACTGCTTCAGCTTTGTCCGGAAGTGCCATCAGTGTCAGGTGCATGGTGATTTGATTCATGCACCACCAATAGAACTACATCCTATGTCAGCACCTTGGCCATTTGTCTCTTAGGTCATGGACGTCATTGGGCCGATCGAGCCGAAAGCCTCAAATGGACATAGATTCATACTGGTTGCCATTGATTACTTCACGAAGTGGGTTGAAGCCATCACTCTTAAATCACTCACCAAGAAAGCTGTGGTAGATTTTGTGCACTCTAATCTTATCTGCCGTTTTGGCATTCCTGCAACTATCATCACAGATAATGCTGCAAACCTGAATAGTCATTTGATGGAAGAAGTATGCGAACAATTCAAAATAACGCATAGGAACTCCACTCCCTACCGGCCCAAAGTCAATGGTGTTATTGAAGCAGCAAACAAGAACATCAAGAAGATTTTTAGAAAAATGATTCAGAGCTCCAGACAATGACATGAAAAGTTACCTTTCGCATTATTGGGATATCGCACTACGGTGCGCACATCGGTAGGGGCAACCCCATACCTTTTGGTCTATGGGACTGAGGCTGTAATACCCACAAAGGTGGAAATCCCTTCTCTCCGTATCATCATTGAAGCAGAGATTGAGGACAGTGGGTGGGTCAAGACTCGCTTGGAACAGTTGACCTTAATTGATGAAAAGCAGATGGCTGCAGTCTGTCACGGGCAGTTGTATCAACAAAGAATGGCCCATGCCTATAACAAGAAAGTACGGCCCATGAATTTTGAAGTGGGACAACTTGTGTTAAGGTGCATTCTTCCTCATTACTAGGAAGCAAAAGGAAAATTTTCTCCTAATTGGAAGGGTCCCTACATCATCAGAAAGATATTGCCGAGAGGAGCATTGTATCTGGATGATATCGAAGGAAATGATCCCGAAGCAGCTGTGAATGCGGATGAAGTAAAAAGGTACTATGTTTAAGCTTTCTACGGTGATGACTTTGTGCAATTGAGATGACGAAGACTTTCGTTCCCGCTACCCAAACACTATTCAACCCTTTGCAAGCCCATTTGAGCCAGTTACTCTTCCTTGGTTACCCTCTTTGGAACCTGAAAGTACTATTGAAAAAAAAAGAAAAAAAAAGAAAGAATGAAAAAAAAATGAAAAAATAAAAAAGGATGAAAAAAAAAGAAAGAAGAAAAAACAAAAACAAAAACTTCCTGAACTACGTCTAACTTGATTCCGAAAGGATATGTAGGCAGCCTCTCTCTGGGGTTCAGTCACACCAAAACCAAAATCCCAATTCCCCCAAAAAGTAAAACTAGGGCAGATAATATAACGACTCGGCAATGAGCCAACCAAAATGGTTCCAAGTTGTAATTCCATCCAAGATTCTGTGTACCCAAAAACCTTGTCCAAGTCCTTCCGATCAATTGGCAAAGGTGTGGGAATTGAAAGAAACATCATCGTTGGAATTTGATGCAATCAAACTGAGAGAAATAAAATGAAAGAGTCTTATTGGTGAAAACCTACGGGCACCATTAGGCGACGGTGAGTAGAGAAATTGAAAATGAGAGAGTCCGTTTAGTGAAAACTCGTAAAGAGCACTATCGGGCGACGGTGAGAAGAGAAATGAGAGAGGTCGATTGGTGAAAACCTGAAAAGGGCGCCGTCGGCCGAACAGAAGACATCTCCCACCATTGAAAGAGTCATGGAAAGATTCCCTGGTTTTGAAACACGGGTCAATGAGTTTATCAGAAGTTTGGAAAGTTTGTGCGGGTCAGGCATCCAAACCAAGAAGCATGTCATGTCTATTTGAAGCCTGCATGCACCCCAGATAAGTCTTTCTTTTCTCCCCCGAAAGGGACGCTTCTCTTTAAATTCATTTTCTTGACTTTTGTTTCCCTTTCGGTCTAACTCTGTTCCCGAAACTAATACAAAGAAAAGATGGCAGGACTGGTTTTACAAGGCTCTCCTTAACAAAAGCTAAAGAAAAGTACCCAGCCTCAGCGGGTGCATCAAGCCAATCCCAACTGGCCATGATGGCGGATACTTTAAAATCAAAGTTTAAGAAAGTCGAGGATAAAGGTCTTAAAGGCAGAATAAAGTGAAAGGGTCGAATCCCCACACGGGCGAGTCGTCATGAAATCCCAAAAGACGAGTCTTTTGGCTTGAGAAGAGATTCATCTTCAAGCAACAGAGGTTCTCAATAGAAGTTGGGCCGAAGTCAAGCAATTGAGACGATCAAGGCCACAAAACCAACCACCGTTTCAAACTAACAAATTGTTCTTTGTTTGAAAAGTTGAAACAAGTGTAATCCAAAGCAACTATGCAAAAAGCAGGCGCAATCAAAAGAAAATGCGCAAGAGCTAGAAGCAGCCTCGCAACAATAATCAACCCGAAAGGAAGTTTCCTCAAAAAGATCTTTCTTGCATCTTTATTAAAAAAAACCAAAATAATGGTAGCATAGGGCTTCTTTTCCTAGATGTCCCGGCATAATACGTGGACCTCCTCGGCATAACCCGTGGACCTCCCTGGCATAACCCAAGGACCTTATTCTTTTATCACCGGCATAACCCGTGGACCTCCCTGGCATAACCCGAATGACCTTTTTCATTTATCACCGGCATAATCCGTGGACCTCCCTGGCATAACCCAAGGATCTTTTTCTTTTATCTCGGCATAACCCGTGGACCTACCTGGCATAACCCAAGGACCTTTTTCTTTTATCCCAGCATAACCCGTGGACCACCCTGGCATAACCCAAGGACCTTTTTTTTTATCCCGGCATAACTCGTGGACTTCCCTGGCATAACCCAAGGACCTTTTTCTTTTATCCCAGCATAACCCGTGGACATCCCTGGCATAACCCAAGGACCTTTTTCTTTTTATCCCGACATAACACGTGGACCACCCTAGCATAACCCAAGGACCTTTTTCTTTTATCCCGGCATAACCCGTGGAGCTCCCTCGTATAAACCAAGGACCTTTTTCTTTTTATCCCGGCATAACCGGTGGACCTCCCTGGCATAACCCAAAGACCTTTTTCTTTTATCCCGACATAACACGTCGACCTCCCTGCCATAACCCAAGGACCTTTTTATTTTATCCCGGCATAACCCGTGGACGTCCCTGGCATAACCTAATGACCTTTTCCTTTTTATCCCAGCATAACCCGTGGACCTCCCTGGCATAAACCAAAGACCATTTTCTCTTTATCCCGGCATAACTCGTGGACCTCCCTGGCATTACCCAAGGACATTTTCTTTTATCACCGCATAACCCGTGGTCTCCCGAGCAAAACCCAAGGACCTTTTTCTTTATCCCAGCATAACCTGCGGATCTCCCTAGCATAACCCAAGGGCATTTTTCTTTATCACGACATAACTCGTGGATCTCCCTGGAATAACTCAAGGACCTTTTTCTTTTATCCCGGCATAACCCTTGGACCTCCCTGGCATAACCAAAGGACCTTTTTCTTTTATCCCGGCATAACCCGTGGACCTCCCTGGCATAAACCGAGGTCCTTTTTCTTTTATCCCGGCATAACCCGTGGACCTCTCTGGCATAACCCAAGGACATTTTTCTTTTATCACGGCATAACCCGTGGAACTCCCTGGCATAACCCAAGGGCCTTTTTCTTTTATCCCTGCATAAGCCGTGGACCTCCCTGGCATAACCCAATGACCTTTTCCTTTTTATCCTGGCACAACCCGTGGACCTCCCTGGCATAACCCAAGGACCATTTTCACTTTATCCCGGCATAACCCGTGGACCTCCCTGGCAGAACCCAAGGACATTTTTCTTTTATCCCGGCATAACCCGTGGATCTCCCTAGCATAACCAAAGGACCTTTTTCTCTTTATCCCGGCATAACCCGTGGACCTCCCTGGCAGAACCCAAGGACATTTTTCTTTTATCCCGGCATAACCCGTGGATCTCCCTAGCATAACCAAAGGACCTTTTTCTCTTTATCCCGGCATAACCCGTGGACCTCCCTGGCAGAACCCAAGGACATTTTTCTTTTATCCCGGCATAACCCGTGGATCTCCCTAGCATAACCAAAGGACCTTTTTCTCTTTATCCCGGCATAACCCGTGGACCTCCCTGGCAGAACCCAAGGACATTTTTCTTTTATCCCGGCATAACCCGTGGATCTCCCTAGCATAACCAAAGGACCTTTTTCTCTTTATCCCGGCATAACCCGTGGACCTCCCTGGCAGAACCCAAGGACATTTTTCTTTTATCCCGGCATAACCCGTGGATCTCCCTAGCATAACCAAAGGACCTTTTTCTCTTTATCCCGGCATAACCCGTGGACCTCCCTGGCAGAACCCAAGGACATTTTTCTTTTATCCCGGCATAACCCGTGGATCTCCCTAGCATAACCAAAGGACCTTTTTCTCTTTATCCCGGCATAACCCGTGGACCTCCCTGGCAGAACCCAAGGACATTTTTCTTTTATCCCGGCATAACCCGTGGATCTCCCTAGCATAACCAAAGGACCTTTTTCTCTTTATCCCGGCATAACCCGTGGACCTCCCTGGCAGAACCCAAGGACATTTTTCTTTTATCCCGGCATAACCCGTGGATCTCCCTAGCATAACCAAAGGACCTTTTTCTCTTTATCCCGGCATAACCCGTGGACCTCCCTGGCAGAACCCAAGGACATTTTTCTTTTATCCCGGCATAACCCGTGGATCTCCCTAGCATAACCAAAGGACCTTTTTCTCTTTATCCCGGCATAACCCGTGGACCTCCCTGGCAGAACCCAAGGACATTTTTCTTTTATCCCGGCATAACCCGTGGATCTCCCTAGCATAACCAAAGGACCTTTTTCTCTTTATCCCGGCATAACCCGTGGACCTCCCTGGCAGAACCCAAGGACATTTTTCTTTTATCCCGGCATAACCCGTGGATCTCCCTAGAATAAACCAAGGACCTTTTTCTTTTATCCCGGCATAACCCATGAACCTCCCTAGCATAAACCAATGACCTTTTTCTTTTTAACCCGGCATAAACCGTGGTCCTCCCTGGCATAACCCAATGACCTTTTTCTTTTATCCCGACATAACCCGTGGACCTCCCTGTCATAACCCAAGGACCTTTTTCTTTTTATCCCGACATAACCCGTGGACCTCCCTGCTATAACCCAAGGACCTTTTTCTTTTATCCCAGCATAACCCGTGGACCTCCCTGACATAACCCAATGAACTTTTCCTTTTTATCTTGGCATAACCCGTGGACCTCCCTGGCATAACCCAAGGACCTTTTTCTTTTTATCCTGGCATAACCCGTGGACCTCCCTGGCATAACCTAATGACCCTTTTCTTTTATCACGACANTAACCTAATGAACTTTTCCTTTTTATCTTGGCATAACCCGTGGACCTCCCTGGCATAACCCAAGGCCCTTTTTCTTTTTATCCTGGCATAACCCGTGGACCTCCCTGGCATAACCTAATGACCCTTTTCTTTTATCACGACATAACCCATGGACCTCCCTGCCATAACCCAATGACCTTTTTCTTTTATCCCGGCATAACCCGTGGACCTCCCCGGCATATCCCAATGACCTCTTTTTTTATCCCGGGATAACCCGTGGACCTCCCTGGCACAAAACAAGGACCTTTTTCTTTATCCCGGCATAACCCCCGGATCTCCCTAGCATAACCTAACGACCTTTTTCTTTATCCTTGCATAACCCGTGGATCTCCCTGGCACAACCCAAGGACCTTTTTCTTCTATCCCGGCATAACCCGTGGACCTCCTTCGCATAACCCAAGGACCTTTTTCTTTTTATCCCGGCATAACCCGTGGACCTCCCTGGCATAACCCAATGACCTTTTT